>QNGE01006165.1:0-34500 GCA_008508345.1 Paragonimus westermani | reverse complement strand
CCCTATATGGTCTCCGGATTGGTCCATTAGACGAAATTAGGGGTTTTCCCTAATTCACCCCTAATTGTGTTAGCAGGGTTTGTACTGATCGAAATATGATTTGTTTCTGCTGTTCAAAGCAGCCAGGTTTTGATACTCTTTTTTCTGTCCTTACCCTTATACCACCACTGGAAACCAACAGAAAACGCATTCTGGTCAATCTCCGGATCACACCAGTCAAACATCAGGAGGTCAACAGGCGCAGGCCTGGACAAGGTTATCAACAGGTTTGTGAACCGCGTACGAACAAGTGTATTCCGCGGAACCTATGAACACACGTCGATTGGTTCCCTGACTCTGTATACGCCGTAAAGTGAGACGCGAACTCGCGAATAGACTTCTTGTGGACCATGATGCTTATTTGGCAAAGCGGGTCAAAGGAATGGAAATGACGTTTTCTTAATCGGGATTAATCAAGTGGTGCTGTTCCTGATTTGCAGTTGCATTAACCATCTACAGGGTGTTGCTGAAGCTATGTATAAGCTTATGGATATACAGCTTGTCGTAGTGACTTAACGAGTGATACGGTCTAACTGGTCTGAAGTAGCCCACCCAGCCACATATAATGGAGATTATGTGGTTAGTTGTGATATCCCAGACGATCCTCCGTCCGAAACCGTAACTGGTGTGTAAACCATTGAAATGCAATAAAACATATCCGGACCTTCGTTTTCCAGCTGTCGTCAATAATGGCAGTGGGGGATTGCTGCGTATGTTGACCACACTCTCTCGTTCCCTGTGAGAGACTGAAGAGGTGCTCCATGATTGGTGCCTATCATCAGTCACTTCCATATTAAAAAGTAGTGCCATTACCTCATGTGATAACCACAAAAACTAGTCTTTTCTCAGTCGCCTCCAACGCAGTGACCTTTGAAACAGAGATTCAGAGATCAGAACTGACAGGTCTCCGGCTTGGTTGCGGGTGTACCTATCCTGCCTTCACGTTGTGACAACCTCTGGATTATTGACACTCTTCATGTTGGTCCTTGTATTTGTGAACCAGGAAGCTGCGTTCGATTGAGTTACGTGACATGCTCCCTGGGGTTCTCTCTCGTGATAAAGTCCCGATGAAATGTATTAGTTTGTTGAGGTCATTGTGTGCCCACTCTGATTGTAGGGTGGGTCGTTGCAGGCAGTTACTTCCACTGTTCTCTATTTCGAATGGCCATCGACAGGGTTTTTTGATCTTCCCTTTCCTTCTGTGTGGTGAACGATGTTCGCGAAGAAGCACTCAGAGTATAGCTTTCGCCAGGTAGCATGCTGACTGATATTGAGTGTGTGGATGACGCTGCCTTGCCTAGTATTTTAGGGAAATTGCGAATCGGTTAAACGATACAACTGGTCTTTGTCACGCACTTGACACATTCAAATTATAAGGTGCTGGTGCATGATTTTTTTGACACTTATCCTGTAGTTGTTTTTGTTAGCAAGCCACTAGAGACCTGTTATGAATAATCAGATTCGACGGCACAACGATCAATCTTGAGTCAGAAATAGAAGAGTAGGAGGCCCGCATGATAGGCTTTATTCGTCTAACAATTGAGGCATGACAGCTGAAAAGGAAAGCGTAAATCGATTACCAACTCAAGGATGAAGCAAATAACAAAATATTATAACATTCTCATCCACCAAGGAATGTGAGCAGACAAAAATAGTAGGTTACGGGGGAATAATTGAACATGTGTACACTGATCGGTGAAACAATATTTGGTAGTGAGCGTCAATGTGTAATTGGTTTATGCGTCTCTGTTTCTCATACAATATGGATGAACACGCTGTTGTTGTTTGATTAACGTTTCAAAATTACGTGAGTGATCGTTGTTGGAGGAATCATATGCTTCAGTGTACGTTAGCTGAGGGAATGCTGTTATGCTGCTCTGTGATAGGGACACGATCAGTGGGTACAGATGAGGTCTCTTTGATCGAAGGTGTCGACAATCCTTGCAAAGGGGTCTCAGACATGACTTCTCCTTTTGGGGCGAGTTGGTGAACAGAAACTGTTCCCTCCATGCCATTAGGAAAGTGAACGTACGCGTACTGTGGATTGCATTGAAGTAATTCAACTTCTTTGATGAGTGGGTCATAATTGGACTGTCTGACATTCTTCTTCAACAACACCGGTCCAGGTTTAGTGAACCACATCGGGAGGGTTGTTCCGGAGGTCGACCTTCGGTTATAGGGGAATAATCTTTCATGTAGCGTGGCATTAGTTGCGGTACACAAGAGTAATCTGACGGAGTGCAAAGCATCAAGAAGAACAAATTCCCATTGATTGATGGCCAAGTTACGAGATTTCAGGGCGAGCAACACAGTTTTCCAAAGCGTTTCATTCAAACGCTTTACTTGCCTGTTACCCTGGGGGTTGTATGGTGTTGTTCTACTTGTCGCGACTCCCCTTTCGTGAAGAAACTGTTGAACATTTGATGACATGAACGACGATCCACGATCAGAATGAATGTAGGCCGGATTACCAAACAACGAGAACAACTGACAAAAACATTTAATGACGGTCTCACTAGTCTGATCAAAACATGCAAAAGCAAAAGGAACTCGATAATATTCATCAATAATTGCTAATAAATAACGATTGCGGGTTACTTATGGAAGGGGATCCTTAAAGTCAATCGACAGTCTTTCGAATGGTTGTGTGGCTTTTATGAGTTCACCTCGAGCTTTCGAGAAAAAACGAGGTTTGATTTCACAGCATATTGAACATTTGGTTACAACGCCTCGAACTTCTACAGAAAAGGGGAGGTTTCTGGCGCGGACGAAATGCACCAAACGAGAAACGCCGAGATAACAAAGCGATTCATGTAGTCCTTTCAAGTCGATATTTGTCATTAGAGCCCCGCAACAATTTCGCGAGAGTGCATCTGCCGCTCGATTGTCTTTACCAGGTCGATAAACAACATCGAACTTGAATGGCGACAGTTCCAGTTTCCAACGTTCAATTTTATCGTTCCTAACCTTCCGTCTGTGCTGATTGCCGTAGATGAAAGCGACGGAACGTTGGTCAGTAACAAGTTTAAAATGGTTGCGAAGTAGAAAGTGTTTCCATTTACGTACGGATTTCACGACAGCATACGCTTCCTTTCCTACGGCGGAATGGTGCCGCTCACTGGACGACAGACTACGCGAGGAGAAGGCTACCGGTCGACCATTTTGATTCAGAGTGGCCGCGATGACCACATCAGAGGCGTCTGTCTCCACAACCAAAGGGGTGTCGTACTGAATAGTAGAAATAGCAGCTTTGCACAACTCGTTTTTCAGAGCTTCGAAGGCTTCTCTGACTTCAGTGGGTAGGGGGAAGGTGGTATTGTGCACAACTTTGTGAATTTTATCGGAGAAGTGAGATCCACCTTGAGTAGTAAGCGAATAATCCTACTATTCGTCGCTGGGATTTCAAGTTAAGGGGAGGGGCTAATTCTCGCAGAGGTTTCAGGCGATCAGGATCCGGTTTAATACTGTTCTTGGATACCTCGTACCCTAGAAGTTTGATTTGTTTGGCGGCGATGATGCTCTTTGATTCATTGAAAGTCAATCCATATTTTCTGGCAACGTCTAGGAACTTTCGAAGATTGAGGTCATGTTCAACGGAGTTGATTCCACATATTGTAATATTGTCAACGTGAACAAAGATGTATTTCAGCCGTTCGCGTCGTCAATAGTCCGTTGAAAGCAAGCGACGCCATTGGTCACGCCAAACGGAATCCGACAAAACTGNTATTTGTTAATTGTTTGGCTGTAGTCAACTACCATTCTTCTCTTGTGCCCGTCGTTAGCGACTACCAAGACTTGAGCTCTCCAAGGGGAGGAGGAAGGCTCGATAATTCCTTCAGCAAGCAAACGGTGAATTTCATCGCGTATAAACTTTTCGTCAGCTGAACTGTCTTCTGGATTTTGTTGCAATGGACTTAAAGTTTGGCATCAGGTTTTGGAAAAGACGAGGAGGTTCGATGTGAGCTGGGGTCAATGAACAGAGTGAAAATGGTGGTTTTGGCCCACCGAATGGAATTTCAACACTTTTATGAAGTTTAAGAAAGTCGTGACCAAGAAGAACGTCTGCACATAAATGCGGTAGAACTGACAGCTTCACTCCCTCATACACAGCATCCTTGTATTTGATCGACGTCAGGACGTGACCTCGCGTGTCACTCGACAGAGTGGTAGAGGCCATTGTTATCTTGCTACGGGATTTGTGAACCTTCCGGTCATTCTGCAACACTACGCTAGACGCTACATAACTTTCAGAACTGCCAGTATCTATCACAGCTTGTAAGCGAGTTCCGTTAACTTCGAGATCAACTACAGCATTCGAAAGGCACTCCGGAGCCGCCGCTGATGTGGCAGTCGAAATGGACGGTCGAGTGATAGAAGATCAGGGCTGTCGGTTCCTGGACATCAGGCAGACCTTTTGAAAGTGCCCCTTTTTTCCACACCAATTACATAACGCATCTCTAACAGGGTACTTCGAACGGGGGTGTTTGTCATACCCACAGAAGAAACATTTGCCAGTCGATGAGCTGGAGGCTGTCACACCAGGCATTCTGGTAGGGTTGGGCGAGTTCTCCGAGACCTCGGTTGCAACCGCGTAGGTGTTAGTCGGAGTGGACTGGTATAGTTGAGACTGTTTTTCCGACAATTCAAGCGATCTGGCCTGATCGAAAGCAGCCTGAAAATTCAACACTTTTTGTTCCAACAATCTCTGTCGAATCTGGCTAGACAGTAGACCACGTCTCGATTCTGCTCGGCAGTAGTGGTTTTAAAGTTACAGTCTTTCGCAAGCGGCCTCAATCTTCGTGCAAATCAGTCCAGCGTCTGTCCACCTTCTTGTCTACAAGTCGCTAACAGATGACGAGCGAATAATTCATTCTTGTGTTTCACATATAGGTCCTGTAGTATGGAGACCGCTTCATCATAACTATCGAATTCGGATATATACTCATAGACCTACGACGAGGTGTAATTGATCAACGTAGTCAATTTGTTGGGAAGAAAACTGTCAATAGACGACAAGAAGTTAGTGAACGTACAGAACCAGTGATTCCATTCTTTAGAAGCGTTAACTGCGTTGGGGTCGACGTCAAACCTATCAGGGCGTAGGATCCGTTCCATGACTTAATTGTTTAGATGAATAAATTGTTATGAATAATCAGATTCGACGGCACAACGATCAATCTTGAGTCAGAAATAGAAGAGTAGGAGGCCTGTATGATAGGCTTTATTCGTCTAACAATTGAGGTATGACAGCTGAAAAGGAAAGCGTAAATCGATTACCAACTCAAGGATGAAACAAATAACACAAAATATTATAACAAGACCGTCGGTCACTTTACCTACGTTGATAGTATCATCTCGTCAGCTTGTAATATTGCTGGCAAGGTGTCAACAAGAATAAAAAAAAGTACAATACATTCGCCAGTTTTCGTCACTTAAAACGTCTCGAATATGTCCATTTGTTAACTAAATGCAGTGCGCGTTTACGCGCAATCATACTCAATCATCATCATTATCATAGACAGCAATACATCAGTGGTTCACACCAATGCTTAACTGCCACACAACCATGAAGAGAAAGCAAACCTTATTTATATAAGGTAGAAGGAAAAACGAAGGGGACGGGAAGGGACCTAGCTACTGAAAATAACTACGTCCATATTCAAACATTCATCGTCAAGGTGCCTACACCTTGCAAGCAAACAACCGAGCTGCAAGTGAGAGCAAGGTGTCATCAGCGAGACAGCTTGTTTACGGCTTTCGCTGCCCCGCTTCATTAAATGCACTCACTTCACAGACAACTCGGCCAAACAACGACAACATTCACGCCACTGAGCTCGATTAGCCACCATCTAACTTAGAGTCTCCAACCACCGACTCTGTGAGTCGCGAGGACCCCAGCTCGGGAGACGAACACGACCCACAGTGGCCAACCCCTCTGTGAACGACTTCATTGCCCTACGCCAGGTCATTATCTGACCACCTCGCACCTTATACCAGTCGGTCAGCGAATAGTGCTCGGTATGGAAGACGACTAGCTGGCATCCTTAATACGTGACCTAACCATGTAAGCCTGTTCAAACGTAGAGACTTGACAAAAGAACTCGTTTGACAGTCACAACCAAACACCCGCTTCTTAACCTCCTCGTTACTGACATGCTGGTGCCACACGAAACCAGCGACTGAACGCAGACAGCGGTGGTCAAATACTTGAAGACGGTACACGTCCTCTACCCTGAGCGGCCAGGTTTCGCTGCCGTAAAGTAATACGGCCCTTACCGTTGTCTTATATACACGACCTTTAAGCTTCAGAGGAATAACCCTCAGTCGCCAGAGATGCCTCAAATTAGTGAATACCGCCCTAGCATTAGAGATACGCGCTTCTATTTCATTCCCTACACCTCCACCGCCGACGCTGATGCAGCTTCCCAGGTATACAAACCGGTCAACAACCTCCATGACTGCATTATCTAACATCAAATCTACGTGGTCACATCAATCCTGCAGAAGCACTTTGCATTTTGAGGCTGCGAAGCGCATTCCGAAGTATTTGGCGGAACGCGAAATAGCGTCTAGCATTACTTGTGCCGATTGAAAGTTGTCAAAACTTGGGAGCTCATTTGTGCAAAGTGGTTGGATCTTCCTTTTCTGTTTCCTGGTGCTCATGTTCTTAATCCCTTTTTATTTCCTATTATGTACTTCGTAAATTTTTACTTGTTCAACAGACCGCTGAATGGTGGTTGACGACGGCTTGAGCTACGGTACATGTGGGTACAGTTCAAAGTTGAAAATGATAACTGTCTATAAGATGATTGGTTTCCCTTTTTAACTTTTCATTGTCTGCTTAATTTCACCTTCTTTATGAACCACTTTTAGAACTGTTGACGGCTAAAACCATCGTACCAATGGGTATGGCTCGAAGTTGACGGTGTCTGTCTGTATACTGTTCAACTTAAAACTAGTGCTATTTGGCGTACCCGTTTTTCCGAGTGGTTCCCTTATATGCTTGACTAGCTAGACTGTCGGTTCTGTTCATTTCACACCCTTCGAGGTTACCTCTTCCATTTAAGCAGTTATGCTTGAAGTGTCAATATTCAAAGCGGGAATATTGGACTATATACCAAGGTTCAGCCGTTTTCTTTCCGTTGCTGCTGGGAAAGGTTTGTCAGCTTATGACACAATGGTCTACAGAGATTCATCGTACAAGTGCGCTTCGAGTGGCGGGATGCATTGAATCTAGATAGCTGTTTGAGCAACGAAGAACGATCGATTCGGGATCTTTGTCATTCTTTTTGTCAAGAAAAATTACTTCCGAGGATTATCTCAGCCAATCGGTCGGAGGGCATGTTAATATCTTTTTTAAATGAAACTCGACGCTCGTTTCAGTTTTTGATGTTTCACTTATGCGAGAACTCGGTGATCTCGGCTTTTTGGGCCCTACCATTCCGGACTATGGATGCGCAGGTGTGTCTTCTGTTGCATACGGTTTGATAGTCAGAGAATTGGAAAGGTGAGCTGAAATGTTGGTAATGTTCAGCTAAGTTTAACTTGTTATGCCTAGTAGAATACTTGATACAAGGTTTTGGGTTCCAAGCGCTTATCTGCAGTATGTTCAGAGTGGAAGATCAAGTAACGCTTTACTCTGGTAAATGTATTACCCATGGGGACTTTGAAGTTTACATTTACTTATCTTCGGTGCCAAGTTTGCGCATTTGCGATGTTGTTCCCGCATATTTTCAAACGATGTAACTGCAACGAGATAGGTGTTTTAGGGACCTGGCATGTGCGGAAACGAAATGTCGACACATTTGGATATGTTTAGACAAACTTCGAGACTCGGACTGACTTGCTAACTCGGAAAAAATGTCCAGCAGGGTGAGAGAAGAAAATCTAGTTGAGTTTGACGTCCGACACCACATCATCTGCATGTTTGATTAAAACTATGTGGTTGTCCAGCTGTGTGGATGTAATGTAAACTAAACGTAAGAAAGGGGAGTGGATTGCGCCCTGTAGAACGCCAGAGCCGGTGATGACTGGCGATGAGGTCTGACCACCAAATTGATTAAATTGATTCCGATTTGTAAGGTACTCGCCTAAAAACTCGACGGTTATAGTCGGAGTTCCATGTTCTTTGATAACTTGAATTAACGTCGTTATCATTTTCAAAATCATCCCTGTGGTCTAAGGAATATGCGGGCTGCTCTTGGTTTTCCACCAAGCGATGGCAGAATATGGTGAAGTAGACGAACGGGAGCATCCAAAGTTGTGGGTGGGCGATGATCCATAAGCTGACTAGGATCCGCGATGTTCAGCCGACCTTTCATTTGAACAAGAATGAGCCTTTCAAAAACTTTCAGTTCCACAGATGTACGAGACCGTATGAAATTTGGTTGTTCATTTTTTACCAATCGGTGTTGTTCGTGTCGTCCTTTAACAGCAGTTTTGCATCGTCTGGAACACTGGGCATAAAAATTCCGCACAATCCTTACGGGCGATCGGTGATAGGCCGTCAAGCCCATTTGCTTTGCTGAATTTCAACGGGATGAGTTACCTGAAAGCAACCGAGCACTAAGCACAGCAGGAAAACCATCGGATGCTAAGACATTTATTCGTTATCCTGTTAGAGTTACAACTGAGCTCTTCAGCATCGAAAGCCGGTTGCTTGACAGGAGTGTTCAATCCACCTACACTTTTTGTGATTTGCGAGATCTGGCAGTTTTCCTCACCCAGTATTGGATTCATGTATTAGATTGATTTAACTCACATCTTTTAGACTTCGAAATTCGTTTCACATATGAGTTATGCTTCCATTTATAAGCCTTTTCTTTCTTTGGAGTCTGTCGATGCACGAAGAATAGTCGTTTTCTAAGAACGGCAAATGTCGAAGCGGAAATTTAGGTAACTTGTCAGCTGATCACAGTAGACAAACGAGTCATCACAAACAAGCTCAAGCTAGATGACGATATCATTTCTCTGTGCCTGTTATCTTTATAAAGGAATGTGACATTACCGACTGCTGACTCTGCGATCTCCGCAATGAGTAAAGAGCTTGTGGTATGTCTTACAGTGAACTATGAAAGAAAGCCTTACATAGATTGATCAGACGCACAAACCGGGGAGCGCCTGTGAACCGTCAGCAATTTCGTTTTATTAAAGAAGGCCAAATCGGAATGTGTCCAGACGCCTGGGAAAGGTCGCAATGTTATGCAATCCGAGGGTAATTGGAAAGGTGGTACCTAATTGGTCGGAATCACCACAAGCAATACATAATGACATGTCACGAACATCCAAAAGGGCCACTGAAAAGCCGCCAACAAACTTATCAAAACCAATGGCTGGGCAGTTGGGAGATAAGTATAGATTTTGCCACAATTGGACGGAAACCACTTAAGAATCTGAGTTCACACCCCACAATTAAGTAACTCGTATAAAAACTCCGATAAATCAACAGAACTCGCACGGATGCGCACTCCGAGTCACTAATGCAAGTAATAACGCCTTCATCACGTCTTTCGTGACACATAGGGCGATGCACGCTTAGGCAAACTTAGGGTGCTGTGACTCAGTCGGAACCGTTACTAGTCTCTATGCTGCATGTTAATGTGGTGTTGGTGTAGCTACAACCTCAAGTGGACGATCGGTAATGGCGTGAGACGCTACTTAATAACTATGTTCGGCCTTCTAGCTGTCAAGATTAAGTTAGGTAGGATCGATCGCGTTAATCTACAACCTGAGGCTTACTCATGGCTTTACATCAACATATCACAACCGAATGCGGATCAAAAGTAATGTGATGTATATAAGGGGGAGCTTATTATCGAAAAAGAGACATGCCGTGCAAAATACGCCACCATAAGTGATGGCTGTCATGGTCACTATCCTGTTGATCGGTATTTGTTTGTGCAGTTAGTTCGGTTGTGCAAATCCGTCCAAGGCTTTTCATATGTAAGAATATTGAATATTATGTTTCTGTATCATGCGAGCCATGGAAATGATGATCATTATACACATTCAGGCTACCTGCTACCTACCCATGCTATCAGTAGTCTCTTACAGTAAGTTTCCGGAGGTGTTCAGCGTATATGAATCACTAGGGCGTACTCCCACCTTGAGATACCTAGCACCCTTTTGTCTACTGAGGATTCGTACCGATGCGAGTTGAAACTGAACTTCAGGCCTCACCAACGTGATAGCCACATAAGAAAACTAGAACCACTAACATACCTGAGAGAAACTGTTATGACGGTGGTTCCGATTAGGGGGTCTTGCTCTGAAAAGCGGTCGCGACAGATGTGTGGTCTCCCAGTACCGCATGTTTTCTAGTGAATGTGCATTGTTTCTACAAAAACTTGTGGCCTTAGCAGAACGTTCCCTACGAGATGACTTGCTATGGAGGAGCACTGTACATTTATATACGTGTGAGCTATTATTATTTGAGCATGACACTGTTAGTTGCCGACACTTGGGCTCATCGAAATCATCTGCTGATTAACGTCACCTGGAAGCACCATCTTGGAGATAACATCCCTAAAAATGATGATGATCGTGCTGTTCACTTATTCGTTGGTGGTTAAAGAGTGTTCTACATTTTCCGTTGTTCAAGGACCCGTATCAAATTTAACCAGCGGCTGTTGATCGTTAAATGGTCGCCGATAGCTCTCAATCAACAGGACATTCTGTAACGTCCGATCTACTCTAGATTTACGGAGTTGGATAGTAGGCGCTATGACGGTACAGTTTACTGACATGGAACCGTTTAGTGATTCCGGTTATCAACCGTAACTTCATTGTGCGTTGTTTGTACTTGTGCTACCAGTCATATAGGTCACTCTCTAAGTCAGCTGCTTCTGTCTATCAGGAAGCCAGTTATTTCTGTACAAGAACCCTCCGACTCTCAACCGTGTGTAACATTTCATTCCGACTACAATTTTATTTTGTACACAGAGTGGATAGTGGCTATCGCTCCGCTATGAGCGTACAGTCCTCGTTGGTCATGCTTCCTATATGGTTATTTGGTTCCAACGAACACAAGGAGACCTATCTAACAAAACTCGGTGGGTGAAACTGTTTGCTTACACAACAACGTTTTATGAGCAACGTCGGCTTTTGTTTTGTTCGACCTTAGAAACCGCCAGCCTTTAGGTTGTAAACGATGCTGGTTGGTTGTGTATTAATGATTTGTTCCGGTCTTTGATTTTACGGTCTTCCACCTTTCCGTTACCATTTTTCCTCAGTTATATCACCTATTGTGTTCTTACTTCACAGCCAAGGGAAAACTCATTGGTTGCTTCGGTTTGACTGAACCTAACCACGGAAGCGATCCAGCTGGTATGGGATGTCGTGCAGTATACGATCCAACACAACATATTTTCACTTTGTCGGGTACTAAAAGTTGGTGAGTTCACCCATCTCATGCGCGTAGCTTTTCGTGTCCTTATTTGTAGAACCACTTTTGGTCAAATTTGTCCCGTAAGTAGATGCTGTCTACCGGATACATTTTCATCAACACCGGCTGTAGGTGTTTATCATTGTGCGTTGGTATCCGTCCAATGCCATCCATCACACGAGGTTCCTTTGACGCGTGCATTCGTTATATCTGTTTTCTAATTGTTGGGTCAGCTAACTGTCTTAGAAGTGTTTGTCGTTGCATCGCTGGATTCATTTGAATTTGATTTGACTTACACATGAACACTTCTGTGTTTGTGCTCATCTAGCTCCTCTTTTTCATCCTGTACGATGTGAACATGTACGTTTTTTAAGCTCATGCTGTTAGGTGATTGAACCGCGTCCAGGGTCGTTTCGAAAGTTCAAAGAAGCTCAGCGTTAACGACCCTCGAACACTGATCCCACTGTCATTGGGTCTTTGAACGTTTTCTTTCGAAAGTAACTGGTTCGGGTTTGTTAGTTTGTGGCACGATTTCAGACCGATGTTATGCGTGCCACGTGAAAGGTGGATGAGACACCAGTGGTGTATTTCTTTGAGACTGAAGCGTGATTTACCCCCAGCATGGTTCGAGTTGATAACATAGAAGACAAAAGCTCGCAGTGAGCCCACAGTAGCCCAGTGGTCCTGACCAGTCAAAGATGAATGTTTGAGTGCCAGTTATCTTGATCGTTCCTGTTGCTTAATTGTGCATTTCCGACATTTGATTCAGTGTATCACACGAGCGGTTTGGTTTAAAAGCTGGAAACCAAAGTAGTAGTTCGGGGTCAATTATTTTGTTAGATTTAGACCCACCGAAATTATAAAATCAGGTAGTTCTGCTCTTGAATTCCAACTCTGTTTATCCTTGATAGTGTTAGGTTGTACAGCAAACAAGACTCCTCCCGGTCATGTAGGTGCACTGGTATGGCTGCATCACCGAACATTATGATTTTCACAAGTATCATGACAGTTTTTACTCGTAGCTTACGGGTAGCACACTACAATGACCAATGCTGTTCTTTTTCGAAATCACACATCTGTATGTTGAACGCATCAGGACGCCTACTAGGTTCATTTGTATTACATTATCGTTTACGTAGCTAGCAGACCACTTGACGTTAACCGTATTTGTCTTTCATTAAATGCATATGTAGCGTGAAGATAGCGTTCTTTCAAAGTAAGAATCTTAGCCATTGTCCTGGAGAAAGGAGAACGCTCACAAGCACAGACCGAGGACCAACTAAGACCCATATGGCTTTCACAATCAAGAACTAATATCGCCTTGACCGCACGACAACGTGCTGCCGGACGTTTATCAATTGGCCACCGCTTACTTCAGTGCGTGGAAGATGTTTAGACTAAAGGTAATAAAGCAAGTTATCTAAGTGATCACATGTGACGTTTGCCGTGCGGCGTAAACCGATCAGAGCTTATCTTGCTATGGTCGACGTGTAACCGCCCTCATCCATACTTGAAAACACAAGTATACTAATTTCAGTCTTGCTCGATCATCTACTTTTATTATACCATGTCGATCTTTTATCATATTGATTTATTGATTACCTCCCCATGCATTTCAAAATGATGACAGCACTCTTGGTGGTTTGGTATATAATGCGAATCTTAGTTTGACACATTCACCGAGAGACACATGAAATTTCGCGCTGTATCCCGCTTATTTCATGCCTTTGTGTTGGTTAGTCAAAAACCCACCCACAAATTCGTCGTGATGTTGCAACCTTGATTTCAAGTTTAGGCTGACTGTAATGACATGCTGGTTCTTAACTAACTCTTTCTCAGCACGGCTCCGTCATTATCCAGGACAGGTGCTACAAGCCAGACTTATCGCTCTAAGCTTTATAAACCGTACGATGCTTAATGTACCAAAATGTCTGCACGAACATGCACTCATCTTCAACTTTGGGTCATACCTGTCGTTGTCGTGACTGGTTCTAAACTTGATCCAGTGCACGAAGTGACGGAATCGTAAATCTGAAAATATGTTCGAGTAAACTACAAATAAACTAAAACAATGAAAGTTGTTTAGAAAGACGCAACCATACCATAGGTGCAGATGTACCATTGACTGACATACCGCCATGTCCTTGAGTGCCTTCAACTAGAGGGTGGATATACACGCTCTCACCAACCCAGCAGATGGCATACATCGTCGTTGCTCAACGGAACGGTTAGAATCCTCATTGCTCGCAACCGTCTCATCTGCTGGCCACTCCGCGATATCTTTCGATTATCACTTATCTCACTGAGCAATGCGCGATGTAGCATTTGCTTCATTGGCTTTCGGAGTTCTTGGCATAATCAGCATGGACTCCGAATTTTGTTGTCTCAGTTATCGGCTGCTACATGAGAACCTTCCGAAATGCACTTCAGTGGACTAGCGTTGCGCACATAGCTGGCTCACTTGAGCGGGTAAGCTGTCGGAAGCAGTGGTTATGGAACAGTGAACGCATGTGTGAATCCTCCGTCCGGATTGGTTGGGTCTCTGTCTCCTCACTGAAGATTGGACACACACGTTTGAAGGTGGAGTGATTATTAGGTACTGGAAACAGAAATCCGGACTCGAAATTCCATTTCGTTTCACGAGTTTGTGCTATCTCATCCTATTTATAGGATCACGAACGCTCCGGTCGCTGATATCTTCATAATTTGGGCCAAAACAGTGCCCGAAAATCTCGTTCGTGGTTTCATTCTTACCAAAGGAATGCCCGGCCTATCCACCAGCAAGATTGAAGGTGAGGTTGCTTATGTTTTGCTACCTCGCTGATTACCCATTTTCGTGTAAACGAGCTTCCCATCTGCTTTTGATGTCTTCTATATCAGTTTTGCTCGTAGGTTTTCCAAATTGCATTTTATGTTTCACATATGAGATACTTGTTGACTGGGGTCAGAACATATTTAATTGAAGCGATAGGTTTCCCATAAGATCCACATTGCCTGTGATTGGCAGTTCATTCGAGGGATATAACGTTTAGGTTTCCATGTTCTTCTCGACTTTTATCTCACTACGTCGATTTCGATTTGGTTAACTAATGTCGGTAATCACATGCTGTCCCATTTGTCATTATTTGCACATTTGCGGACACTATCCAAATTTCCTGCTATTTAAGTCATTGGCATTTCGAACAACATATTTTTCATCAAAATGAAGAGAAAATATGTCGCGAGATGTCGACATTTCATTTTCTCTCCAGCCACCTACTCAAAATAATCAACTCAAGCATTTAAATATGATAGCGAATACCGTGCAGTAGAATGTATAAAATGTTGAGGGTCAGAGGTTCACTGTCAAGCAAGAGTTTCAATCTGAGTCAGTAATCTTCGAGCGCATGGAACTGATTCGATATGTGATCAATAAGGCTTTATTGATAGCCAAAAGTTTCGAGTTCGACTTACATAATAATGCAGTGAGTGATTTGGTCGGATTCAATGTGTGGCCGGTCATCCGGCTGTGTTTGGCAATCGAAGAAGATAGGTTGTGTTGTTTGTCATCATCGGTGCTAGTGCCTTGCTCCACAGAATTGACCAGCCACTTTGATCATATGTTCCGATATTCGCTGATGGAAGACACCAATCCGTTCTGCCGATGTGAGTGTCACTGCAACTGCAAATGAACTGACAGGCGATATGAGAGGCAGAATGGACAACTAGACAACGTTTAGCTTCACTCAGACATACTCCTCAGGTTGAGTGTAAGAGGTACATTTTAGGTGACAGACAATTTCGAGATAAGGCAGATTGAAGCTTATGCCTAGTTGTGCTGGTCAAATGGTCTCATCAAAATGGCAACTGTATGAAAGTTTTCGTTTCGGGGACAATGGCTTAGTATGGATGGTAATAAACTTTCGGAGATATCCGTTAGCAAGAAGCGTCTTCCTTATGAACTGCTGTTCCAAAGCCAACATACTAGCCGTAAAAATTCGGTGGGCTCCACTGAATAGTGTTTTAACCAACACGTTTATAGCTGGCCGGCGCAAAACTGGTAGAATGCATATAATGGATTTATTAAAAAAAACGGAGCGGCACAACGTCTCATCTAACTGTCCAATAAATAAAACGTCTAAACAGGCCAAGTTATTATTCGATTCCATCGCAAAAACAACAGACAAAGAAGGGTGTAAAGAGCTAATGTCATTATAAAACGTGATAAAATGCTCATGATTAGAGAAAATCAAAATGTCGTAAACGTAACTTTCGTAAAATACATTTGAATCAATATGGTTCAAAAATAATCTTTCTATCATCCCTCGAAAAGCGTCGAATCAAGAGGACAACCCATAACTACTCCATCGACCTGCCTAAGATGAGATCCTTCGAATTCAAGTAGTATGTTTTCTGTGCATGAAGGATAGGGTCTCTAAGATATTCGAGAGAAACTGGGATGAAAATTTTTTGCGATGGATTACAATCACCACCAAATGAGTATACACCCTGCTCCCCTAATTGCTTGATATAAAAAACCTGTTTCATGTTATTGTAAATTTGGTACTGACGAGTCAATACGAAATGCTTGCATCTGCCAGTTTTCGTGTTCTAAAGGTCTTGTTCAAATCGCATAAGTGGTGACGTTACCAGACGCTTAAAGCACTAATTGATAGCGTTAATGTTGTGAGTCTCTACATTCTTCGAACTTAACGTAAGATCACCTACTAAATGTACCGCCTTTCTACTCTATCTATTATGTGATATTTTCTTTTCTTCCATCGTTATGACACGATGTTAGTACACCTGTAACTGATGTCAAAGTGGGTTAAATTTTGAGTTAGTTGTACTACGTTTTTGACGCACTTATTTCCATTCGTTGTGCATCTCGGGTATGGATAGGTATTCGGAGATTCAGCTTGTTGTAGATTTAAGGTTACAAATTTTTCCCGCAAATTCCACTCAACCATTCATCTGCGATACGTGTGTGAACAGTTTTCCAGCGCTTATTATGCGTATATGCACTGACTACTATACAAGTAGCATAACTTGTAGAATAATTCTCGTTTTTAAGCGGTACGTGCTACGCTCATTCACATTCACCTGCTTGTTTTTAAAATGATAGTACATCGATTTTTTTTGTTTATTCTACCTCCGCATTAGCTCATTGCCAACTGCATTATATATATATATACCCTATATAGGTAGTCTAACTGGAAGCGTGGCAATTCTTCCGGGCTACTTACGAATAATGCGTGACCAATATTCAACTTTCAGAACATTTCTGTGCAGTGGGTTCACCATTCCTCGAATACGTCTACTGTAGAAGTGGTCCATTGTATTGGCTGTTAATCTTGCTCTGTTCTCTTGAGCGATCTTAGTCTGGCAGAATTTTTTTAGGCCACCTTGGTCGGATGAAGCCCAAGACAATGTAACTACGGACTATGTGGCACCGGAGGTTAAGTCCTTCACTAACATGGCGACCGATAAAGCTATAACACATCGCGGAGGTTGTCCATGGCATGCAAGGAGGAGTCTGTAACAGTGCTCATCACTGCAATCCGAAAAAGACACTCATATTGTGCACATTTGTTCTGCAACTGTATACGGCGCTTGGGATACATTGTATAGTCAGACGATAGCCGTGAGAATTCGTGGATTAGAGATTCTTGGGTATTCAGCCAAGACCGCCAAGGTGATCTTCGCCAGGATGTGAGTGTCAACAAGTAGGAATGCAGTGGATTAAGAGCGAAGTGTCTGTGCTTTCATGCTTAGTCCACGTCAGCTCAGCGATTCTAACTGCTTCTGTTCGCTTGGTCCAATGGCATATAGCATTGTAGGTTACATGTTAATCATAGTTTGTTTTAAGAAGTTTGAACAGTTGTGTTTACCCCTTTTTTAACTTTTAACGCCTGCAACTTTCATGTCTTCCTAAACCCGTCTAGTCCGTAAGCGCGTGTCGCTGCGATAGAGTCGTCTAGTTGATCACATGTGCACTATCCCTTTCGTGACCGATTTGTACTGTTGTCACGTCCTGTGGGGATTGTCAAGTGAAATGGACTGCACGGCATTCAACAAGTGGCGCAAACTGCATCAGGTTTTTAGCACTTCGTGTTTCGAGGGCCGATAATCTCCTCCTACATCAGCCTCAGGATTGCTTTTAATTTTGTATAGTTTGTGAAGTAGTTTAAGAAGTTTTGTCGGAGGGCAATAGTTATGTAAACTACAGTGAGATATACCACGAAGTGTCTTCGGCGACCGACCCATTCGGTGGAAAGGTGACTAGTTAGACACTATATAGTGCGAAACATGGTCAGTGGTCATGTGTCAAAGAGTACCGATATATATATAGCCTTAACGTTATCGTGTGCAGCAAATGCTTGATTTATATGTTGCTTCCGACCCCAGGCGCATAATCTTTGTGGTCCAAGTCACGTTAGCCCCTGAGAGTGCCACGAATAAATACTCACACTAAACGAATAACAATGCTATCGCTCTGTTAAAATTTCTCCATGTTTTATTCAATTACCCTGTCACCAATCGCTTCATTCAGTGTTGGGCGATTACTGGGGCTCAGTTTGTGGTTTGCAAAATCAGTGCTAAGCGTGTGTCCCGTGGTCACTGACAGGCAACGTAAATGACATGTCTTCTCATACAATGCTGTACTTTCACAAACAGTTGCACGTGACATCAAACAGTGGGAACTTTGTATCATCTATGTTGAACTTATTTAGGTGTAGTTAGACGAAACAATTGAACTTTTCCACTTCACGCTGTGATTCGCTTATTTCTTTTAACAGGCAAATTTTCTTTGCGTGCCAGCTCCACAGGTATTGTAAAAATGGACGAGGTGGTAGTTCCAGAAACCAACATGCTTCCCGGTGCTAAGGGCTTCAAGGTTAGTTTTTTTCATTGTATTGCTCACGTCCGTATTCCGTGGTTTTGCGTTTCGACTTGTCCGAAGACCGTCACCTTACAAAGTAAGTTGAGTTAATTTGTTTAGTGTCAACTCGAGTGATCAGATCCAGGTAAGGGATGTACTAGACCACGTAAACCGTTTGCATCCAAACGCTTTAGAACATGAAACCAATGTCCATTCCGTCCCCTCCTCTACATTTCGTCCTTTCATTGAGCTTAACAAGGTGCACATCTACTCCAGTGTTAGCTGACTTTTCCCAAACTAACATCCTCCGGTATTCCTGAAATTTGGTGACAATAAAACTGTTTGGCTCCCCTAGCTGCTCCAAAGAAAGTCATACCAAAAATTACTATTCGGATCCACTTTACCTCGCACTCTACGGAGCGTTAACACCTCCCGCCTCTTACTGCCAGTGACCAGCCTGAGAGCTCGGCATCCGGACTGGTCTTCCCATTGCGCGCACAAGTAGAAACTGATTGCCCATCCTTTAGTACAGTGATTGGCTGGTGCGAAAGAGTTGGCGTCAGCCGTCAGGGCAACAAGTCTGAACGACTGATCTACTACCTGACACCATGCTAACCGAGATGAAGACCCGAACCTGTGTGAAATTGTGGGGAATGATCGATGACAGAGGTTTACAACCCATTCTCGGCATGATGGAAACTAGCTGTGGATGACACGAACTCTACTGAGTAGATCACTTGTAGTCGACATATTCAGGGTGAATGCAGACTTGAAACGAAAATATTCATCTACTATTCGCCATGGCTTGAACGTCCTACATCCATCCCTCCATATGTTGGATGGAAAAAGGTAACCAGGATCTTCCATTTCCAGAACAAATTGTGAACAATCTTTAATTTGGTTTATTGGTGACGTTTCACTTTTGAAACAGAAGCTTCTTCACACCAGATAAATCAGCTATAGATTTGGTGGCATTTAAGGCAGGCTAGGCGTGAGCAGCCAAACGTAACAGCAGACAGAAGGTCATGGATCAAGTGCACATAGACAGTAGGTCAGTCTGGGTTCGAACGGCTAATTACAGCAAGTTGGGGGCATGTAAATAGCCTGACAGAGGTGAAATTGATGTAGTCTGTCAAAAAGGTCGACTTAAAGGTCAGTTATTTGTGAGGAAAGTAGAAAGGCACAACAGTTTTAATCTGTTGAGATTGTCCTCTCATCTAGCCATCAATGCAAGTCCGTCCGATCTATCCAAGACCGGCCGCCATGTGCCGAAGAGTCCAGCCCCGCCAACCCTGTTTACAGCGCATTTTTCGTTCGCACTTTCGGTGGACTTTGCAGCCAAGCGTTCCTGTGCAGTTCTAAACCCCCATCTAGCTACCTGGACGTTTTCTAGATCAATTCCATGACCTGTGTCTAACGCATGACTAACGATTGTAGAATCCCTGATCATGGCCTGATGCTCCGTGGTCACCAAACTCCAACTTAGTACATCTCGAATTCAATTTAAGATGTTCCAAGTGGGTTAGCTGGATTTAAATGGCGAACTAGGTCGCACAGCTAATGGGTACGTGGGTAGGCTAAAAAACAGGGATTGCCTGTCTTTTTTAAAGCGAGAGGACACGGTCCTGCTAGGTGCAGGGACTAAACAAAGTTAGCCTCTCTGGACCCTTTTACCCGGGACGCCTTAAGTTGACATCCGAGACTCGAAAGTTCTATCGACTCAGTTTAAATTGGGAAAGGTATAGAAAGAATCTCAATCGCAGCTCAGTTTTATTATATTAAATGTGTGCTTAACGTTTTGGACAATGTGTTTATAATGCACAGCTGTCGATACACTTCGAGACAGTGGCTGGTTGATGCTTGAATGGAGATGTAGGATGTTGAAACTTCGAACTATTAGGTTTTTGCAAGGAGATTATTGGGTCCACGATCAGTTCCATTGCAATGCTGGTCGACCGTTTGTGTGGGAAATCTAATCCACCATTGGATATCCCACGTTTTTGCAACCTAGTATTGCCACCTCTGACCGAAGAGTAAGATTTCAAACGGTCAAGTGTAAAAGTTGAACGCTTTTATTTATCTTGTGTGCCGAAAACTGATGTGTGGCTTTTGTCGTTATTTCTTGTGACCGAAGGTTCACAGGATCCTTCGTAAGTCGAACAGTAGTGGTCGAATAGGTGTTGTTTTTCTCATCCAGTAAGCTCGACTGGGGTGTTTCGTTCTGTTCCTTGAGTTTTACGTTAGGACAATTGGGTAGGTGTCGCTTGCCTGGCTGGGATCCTCGTGACCACTCAAATAACTGGTTAGGATTACTACTCGAGATGGCGATCTGCCGCAGTCAATCGCGTACCTTCATTCACACCGTTTCTAGTTCTCCTGCTTCAAATTCTTTTATGAGTGTTTGACCTTTTTTTCAGTAAACACTCTTCTAGGCTATTCCACGTCATTGTTGAAGTGAATGATGGCCCGAGATGCTTTACTTTCTGGTCAGGCTGAGGGCCGTTGTAAATCACTCAATGACTGGCACATTGTGCTTTTTTTAAATACTTTTTGCTAGGCACATGCAAATTTTAGTCGCGAAGAGGAGGTTAAATATATTTTACTAGCTACCAGTATTATTTTTTAACATCAATTTAGGTTATGTGTAGCTGGACTAAATTGTCACTCTGGTCGTCTTAGAGTCGAAAAAAACGGTCATTCTTGTGTTAACAAGGCCGATGCATTTGTTTGGTTTACGGTCCATTAAAGGCGTACGTTTGCTAGTCTGTATATACATCCCGTCAGCTTGTAGCGATTGCATGCAGATGGACCATTTGTATACACATTCTTTGGCCAGGTAAGGTGTATTTGTACTGGTGGCACATTGGGTCCTGAAGTACACGAACTCACGCAGATACCTCCTAGCATTCGATGCCTCTCAGGGTGCGTGAAAAGGTTTAGTGTGACTTAGGCACAGACTAATTTATAATCTACTGTCTCTAGCTTCTGTTCGGAGGGGACAGTTTTTCAAACCCAGTGTTGCTTGTACTTTCTTTGTTGTGAAGCGGATGGTCGTGTACCGAACAGTCCGAATCCTCACACTTCCGATGAAGCAAACTGCGCCTAAGTTCACCAGATCAGATCTTATCTATGGGCACAAAAGTGGATGAGGATCATCCTGTGTTGATAGAACTGAGTATCAACTTGAAAATGAGGTTGCTGAACGTCTGCCGCAACTGGTTCAGTAATGAGCTATGTAATTTTTAGACACCGTGACAACAACTGTAGCGAGAAAGCGTCCAATAAAGCACAATCTTTATTGTCCAAATCGCCAGTGGCATGCAACGCGCGCTCTCTCGTTTATGAGTCTTAATTCCAACCCGCAACACCCCCCGGTTTCCCTTCTCACATCGTGTGCACTTCTGACCGGTTTACGTGTGTAATCGACGCCTTCTACCGGGGGGTTTTTTGCCTGCCATTCCTCGTCTGTTTGTCCGATTTCGTTGCGCGATGGCTCGTCCGGCTACTCGTGCTGTCCGCCATCCACCCAATGTTGGCATTGACCGTATTCGAACATCGTGTCGAGATGTTCCTCTGAATGTTGGAAAAATCACGCCTCCGATCTGGCCGTCTGTCGTATTTTGCCTGCCCTGCCTCACCCGTTGGTCCGATCCAGTCGAGCGATGACTCATCCGGTCGCGCACGTTGTTCTTGATTCGATCACGGCAGGCTCTTGAACGTACCTCCCCCGCGTTGAGGTATTCGACCGAGCGCTCGAAAACTCGCACCTCCGGCCTGACAATCCACCACATTCGTTTGATACGAACCAGTCATCGATCGCCAAGTATCTTACTGACACAGCATTATCGAGCGAACACTTTTTCTAACCTATATTCAACCAGAAACAAGAGTTTGTTACGGATCACAGGGGTGATTGCATTTAAATACCGCTGTCTCGTTTAGTGCGTACAGGAGCAACTGATCATAACTTCAATGTTGCCGTCGCATTTTTTGACTTTTAATTTAGTGTGCTTAAACCAGCTGCAGCGCAAACAACATTAGGGATTATACAAATTGTGTTGGAGCATATGTCACGTGATTTTAACGTTCGGTTTATCCTGTTCCTATATCAAAAAGGGATTAACTAAATTACGTGCATCACACAGTAAATCTTAGGCTAAGCTATGACGTGATTTTTCTTCACGATTTTTTGGCTTTCTCAGTGAGCCGCAGATGGTTTGAATCCGAAGAACTAAAGCACAACGCAATCGAAATTCTCTCCCATCCGATCTGTTCACGGTTCTGAAATGTTACTTATAATTACGTGCAGTTGGTGAACATCAGGTCCGTTGTTTGGTGGCATTTTCGGTTCGTGGTGTGCTCTACTCATCTGCTTTCTTACATTGTGCATAGACCACGTCTTTTGGTATTGAACGTGTCAGCCACCTTTTATCGGTCATTCGTTGGCAAACTTCACTGTCAGCTTTGTCTCCGCTGCTTTAGTTTTATATTGCACCGTATGTGTACAGACGAAAATTGGCTATCCGTCGTCATTCATATTGCTCCCGTTTGCTCTCTTTATTCCATTACCTTCCTATGCCATCCAGGGCCCATTCACTTGCCTGAACAGTGCGCGACTCGGGATCGCCTGGGGAGTTTTGGGCGCCGCAGAGTTTTGTTTACATACCGCATGGCAATATACGCTGGACAGAATACAGTTTGGTCGCCCGTTAGCAGCTAATCAATTGGTTCAGCAAAAATTGGCTGATATGGTAACTGAGATTGCCTTAGGTCTGCAAGGTTGCATTCAGGTGAGTGACCCGATCGTCATAGTTGAAAGCCCTTGTGTGATTTGTCGCGGAAAGACGCAGTGGGCGGTTGATTCTAAAGCTCGGGTCAAGCCAAAGTCATGATGTGTGCCTCGTGGAAACTCAGTGACTGTATAGCAGGCTTGGAGCGACTGGAGTGTGTTTGATGGTCACTGGACCATGATACAACCGTAAGCGTGCGAGGGACTGAACGCACTTTACAGGCTGATCATCTTTTTATCAAAGATGATCAACAAAGAAAGTGGCCACCTGGTGCATGGCTTCTTATTGGCCAATACATAGGTGATCAGTCTTATGCTGACGATAGTCCTGCGTGCGTAGTGAGTTTACTCTCTGTTCGTGACACCGACTCGAGATTTATTTTTCCAAACTTATCCATTCATGATGTTTTTATTTGACTATGTGTCACGGGATCGATCGTATTGTATATTTGGATTGTTGGACTTTGCAGCTTTGAAGTGCAAGATGTTGCTCCAGGACCCCTACAGTAACTTAAGTCTTCAACTTGATTTTCACACCCGGAAGGTTGCATTTTCAATTATGGTACTGTGGGAAGTGACAAAGGAGTTAGTATTTTCGTGGTTCTGGCAGTATTCTACAACTTTTGAGCACCTTTGGTATCAAAAAATAAAGTATATTATAATCTTTGGACCGTTGGCGGTAAGCGTGCAAACAGGAGATTCAATGAAAAGTTTTTGGCCGTGACCGTAGATAAGGTTCATTTACACAACCCCCAAAGACGCGCAGATTAGGGTGTTTATCAGGAACGTCAACCCAATGTTTATAGCGCCTGTGCACGCCTTACCGATCCGCTTGCTCATTGGTGGTGAGCATGAAGTGGTTAATTGATAACTTAACAGAACGAAATGAAAGTAGCCACCAGTAATTTGAAAACGATAGATCATGCTCGTACTCGTTACCCACGTGACCTTCGGCTGGTAAAACCAGAGGATATGATGACTAATCGAGTTAAGTGGCATGGATGTTTGGTTGAGCTATCTGTTACCTTATGACATTTGATAAAGCGGATTTATGGAAGCTTCAACGGAAACTTACTATCCTGTTGGTTGGTTGTTCGCAAGGTGTTGATTTCGTAGTACCAAGTAGTTCACTTAAGACGGGGATTTTCTACACCGGGTATCATTCCTTCTGTTCACCTTATCTTTAAACTAGGGTTTATTTTTCCTTTCATAGTTAGGAGACCATCATGCTGATGTACTGTTGTGAATGATTAAGGCATGCCAGTCGCTGTGGTTTTTGTAGGTTTCTCTAAGGCCTCAGACCGAGTAGACCATTTAACACTGTGTTGAAAGATTTGGAGTTATGGTATAGAAAATCCCCTACTTCTGTCGCTCACCGATCACCTCTAAGATTGCCGCTTTGATGTTGAGGCGAACGAGACGTTTTTACTTTGGTGTTTTGTGACCAGCGATGTGCCACAGAGTTCCAAAACAGAACCTTCGTTTTTTATCCTACCTATGTTCAAAATCTCACAGCTTATCAATTCCTCATTAACAATAGACGCTGATGACGCTCAAATTTGGTATACAGTGGGCTCTGTGACTGAAAGTGAGAAGCTGCTGATCGATTTAATTATATTACACAGCCGGCACACAATCAACCACATACCGTTCAACCCTGCTAAACACAAAGAAATGCACCTCCGTCATCCGAGGTGTATAAATTATCTGGGTACCAGTACCCACAAACCGTTTAGGTTGGGTACCAATACCCACGAGCTTGACTTATGCACGATTGTTTCAAGCGCTTCTTGCCTGTTTCCCAGCAGTGTGTCGGCGGCCCAAACAGTCAACTCGGTGCTTAGGTTACTGGCCGAACTGTTTAGACAGCTTTGCCGTTATGCTTAGCTTACTAGTGCGCCCCAATATTGAACTAACTATCCAAGGTTGTTGTTAATTCATGAAGTATATCACTCGTATTCGGAAGGTACAAAGTAGAGCTACAAAATAGCCTGTGATACCACGTCTGTCCTATGCAAATAGGTCGCGTTATTGGCATATCAGAGGAGACTTGATTTTAGTATAGAGTCCTCAATTGACTCCCAAATCCCCTATGAGAAATAACTCTCTCGGGGACAATTTGCTTAAGCCACAACATCAAACAGGCCGTTTGACTTCAAATTCTGGTTAGTTCATTAAGTTCTGATGTGCACCTTGGGAGATGAATATTCAATATTTACATAACAACATCTTGAGCAATTAGTAACTCAATTTTACGGTCAATTCTTTTGTAAAAATGTCCGAATTTAGAATCCATATCAAATAAGAGCAACAGGAAAACCGTTTGCACGGGTATGATTTAAAACGGGGATGTGGTTGTTGTGGATATACATGCAGATAGATCGAAATGAGAGTGTTCAGAGTAGGATCGAACTTTAAAGGTAATTGTTCTTAATATGTTGAAACCTAATAAATTCGGTGGGAAGGTAACGAGGAGTGTATATACAGTTAGACAGGTGCCTCATGCGTCACGAAATAAGCTTGAAGTCTCTGATTAAAAGTCCATACTTATTTACGGGAAAACTATACGACCAAAGGCAGGTTACGCATGCACACACAAAACGGAGGGTTACGTTATACATGATTGGAAACAGCAGACATGAAACATAAATGGTGTATTTTCTCCTTTCAGTAGAAACTTTGCGAACCTGAAAAGACCGTCTCGAATTATGACTTAACATAACACCCAATAAGTTAACTGATTGAGACTTAGGAGGAACAGTGTTTTCGATTTGTTTTCGAAAGCATTCATCAAAACGCTGTTTATAATTTGTTCCTCTAAGATTGAGAAATAAAACACCACTACACTTAGACATGTTAACCGATGAAGAGCGTTCGTTAGACCAATTAGTCAATTCGGTGTGATTCTTATGAAGCATGAGAGAGGAGTTTGTCTCCTGGTGTCGGACACCAGATTTAACATCATCCATGTGCTTTCATATTGACGAGCTCTTCGTACTCGACGCGGGGCTTGCACGATGATTGAGGAGAAATGTGAGGGTGTTTAACAGTTGTAAACCGGGAAAAATTCGAAAACTAATCATCTAGTAACGCGATGATAAGTGATTGAATATCATGCTCCTTGAGATGAAGAAAAAGCAGTATCTCCTTGTTGACGCAGTCGAAGCCATTTTTGTAATCAGGGAAACGGAAATGGACTGCTTTGCGTTTGCTTTCCGGGGACGACAGAATTGAGTGGGCAAAAGACATTGTACCAATTGTGAACAAAGTCTGACAGTACGCAAACTGATGTGGATCGGTGTATTTATTCTTTGACAGTCGACATCTTTAAAAACCCACCGTACTCGATCTATCGAACTTTAGATGTATCCTTCTTTAGCATCGGTGTGGTGCCCTCGACTCCCCAACAATCGACAACTTCTCTGTGTGGCACTCTCAGAGTATGCCCTAAAAAGGTCCAACTAAAATCTCAGCATTCTTTGAGGTTAACTGGAAACAGTCCATTCGGCCGTCCTGCCTTGCTAGCTTTAAGTCACATCATTCGTTCACATAAAGTTGTGCGTTCAATATAATGGCGAAATTATTCACTTTTGACTACCGATGAACATGTTTTGACTACTGAACCGCATTTTGGCATTCACATTCCTTCATTCAACGTAGTCTTACGAAAAAGCGATAAGAATCTATTCTACTGTACACAACATGCTTTCCAAAGTCAACAAACGTCAACTTAAAATTTCAAGCCAGTTATCCGTATTGGACAGAAAAACCAAAATGAAAAAAATACATCAGTCTGTTTTGGTCCTGTGGACTTTTCAAGGGACTATCGTTACTTTAATTTATGATCAGAGTGAGGAATTAAATGCCGTTGGAGAGTGTCACTGTAAAAACATTATGAGGAAGCTTAACAACGGCATGTTCTGAAGTACCCAGTGGCGACCCTTGGTTAACGAAAAGTAAATTGTTGGCTTGCGATATTTAGACCAAGATGTACTTTCATTCTGGTTGGGAAAATAGCAAGATTTCGTAGACTGCGAAGCTGGTAAATCTGTTGAACTGATCCGAAAAACTGTACAAAAAAGTGTCTAGATGTCCAAAAACAGCAGTAGCAGATAATACATCAGCGAGTACCTCTATCTTTGAAGTGGCGCAAATGGACGGTAGATAGATTTTGTTGGGTCAACTGAAGCGATATCTACTCTGGCACACAGTTTGATAGCTCATATGAACTGTGGTGACTTCAAATATCGTACGTACTGATTGGCACCACGAACGTTTGATGTAAATGGTTACACTTCCACTGCGATGTTTGATAGCATACTTGTCGTTATGCGCGACAGGACGAAAAACCGTAAGTGTGAATGACATCACCCTCAATATCCGAACGCATCTGAGTTATTTGCAACCTAATTATTCCCAAAGCGTTCGTGTTCCTAACATTGAATAAGGCTAGTTAGGTCGATCATTTTGCCAAACAATGAACAAATGTTCTCATTATCCACAATAAGAATCCGAATTCTCGTTATATCTTACTCTTCAATTGGCACCTTCCATCAAGCACGGTGTTTTGTAGCAGTCCTATTGTATTTTTTGATGAATTCTATAATTTTTTTCGCATTGATGATGTATATGATCCTCGTGCGGTTCATGTAAACGGAAACACTAATTCCGCCAATTATCGTATAATCATTTAAACATGTTATTCGCACAACATGTAAAATTAAAACAAGTGTTTACGCTTATCCATAATAACCCGGTGAAGGGGTGGTACATAAAAGTTTACTTAGGACCTAATGGTATGATGAAATTTGAAGTACAGTGTTTTGTGTTCGCATCGATTATTGCCGCTGGTCCGACGGTAGATCAGTACCTAATACCATTTCTTTTTCAAATAATTTGGAAGGATAAGGTTCATCCATCGTCTTCTGGTTCAATCCTGTGTGGATCGCGTGCAAAAAATAGACGGACATTCTTTGAAAGGACGTAAAGTTATGTCTCCAAATTTCTAACAGTTGTCGTACCCGTTTATGGCAAAATGCTAGGTTGCTCATTACTTTGGCGATGACACATTTTCTCTTTCGGAGCGACCTACTAGAATATGTCGTATCCGCGCCATCGGTAGTTAAAATCGTTTTTAGACTGGACGCACATATTTCCGACACCAGAACTCATCTTCAGAATTATCAGGTAAAGTGAAGACACCGTCGATCTCTCGCTGTTAATGGTCACTAGCCCACAGCCCACCGGCTTGTCTTCTCTTTCTAAGTTGTCCAACACACGTTCAAATGCTTTCTCCAGTTTATGACTTTCCTACGAATCTTATGCTAACGTGGCCTTTGAATTATTAGGCCTTCTGTGAGCCTTCTTCGCTTCTTCTGTTCTGGTAACTAAAACAAGACCTCTAACAAAATTCAGGCCATCATTCAGTCAACTGAATCTGTGTATTTCGTGAATTCACTGTGATTCCCGGAGTATCTTCGGTTGGATACGTTCGAAATTGTTAACGGTTGTCATGCGCCCTTGACAATACTCAAGATCACTATCTTCTTTTAGGGATATTTATGTTTCTTTCAAACTCAGCGTATTCATTCTGCGAATCTAAACAGAACGGAATGAAGAGTTGTAAGATATCCGCACCAAATTTAGTACGAATGAAGTTGAACAGTCTGGGCGTCGTGTTTAACAGGTTATTGATAAACAGATTGGGAATAACACAACGTTACGAGCAAGTTGTAATACTCTACGTTTCAACCACCTCGGGTGGCCTTCCTCAGGATTTCGATTACAACACTCCTGAGGAAGGCCACCCGAGGTGGTTGAAACGTAGAGTATTACAACTTGCTCGTAACGTTGTGTTATTCCCAATCTGTTTATCAGGAATGAAGAGTTATTTAATAAAGTTTAAGAAACAGCCTTGAGAAAAATGTAGATTCACGTCAAGTAATTCTCCGCTAAAATTAACCACTTAAGAATGGTCTCTTCATTCCTCTTACCAGCCTATGTATACCGTGTTATGACATACTTCTGACATGGGAATCCAGACTTTCTTGATTCACATTGCACTGTTCTTGCTTAAGGACAATCTTCAACCCACCCGTACGGTGACTTATTCAGTTTTTTTTACATTTATCGCAGAAGCATGTTCCATTGGCTTTTGGTGGGCTGTAAAGGGGGACTGTAGACTGACCAGTCCAACACACGTAGCCCGCGGAGCGGTGGCTGCACCATTTTGAAGTAGGATGCATATATGGGACGCCGTATTGCTGGAAAGTGACTCCTGTTGGTACAGGTGACCAAATAATATTGCGTTATTAGATGGGCTGACATAATTGACCGCATCAGCGATTTCATTCAGCGTTACTGCAGTCTATCGTACAAACCTCATAAGTAAGGCGCATTAATGATATGCCTCAAAGGTACACTCGGCTTGTGCTTCTTGTGTAATTCATAAAGACGAAG
Organism: Paragonimus westermani; assembly: GCA_008508345.1. Lineage (NCBI taxonomy): Eukaryota > Metazoa > Platyhelminthes > Trematoda > Plagiorchiida > Troglotrematidae > Paragonimus > Paragonimus westermani. The sequence continues at coordinate 4,968 of QNGE01006165.1, read as the reverse complement.
GGGTTGTGAAATGCAGGAGCTAAATTTTGCGAACAACTTTTGCGAGGTATGCCTGTTCGTCCTCAAATCTTCTAATCAGTTCTTGATTGATGCCACATTTTGTATTGCTGCGTCGTAACCCTCGCTTGTCGTTCTGCCACTCGACAGCCCACGATAGAGCATGCCGCCAATACCGAGTAATGCCTGTCTTCTCCGGAACCGGTTGTACAAGGTTAAGGTGAAGAAATTGGATTATGTGATGTTCGAAATCCTATAAGGTCTGTGCTGTGGCTGAGAACACCGAAAAACGAAAGATGCGTTTAACGTGTGCAACTGCAACTAAATTGGTCTGCCTGACTCGTGGTCAGTATACGACCACTGGGTCAGGTAACCGTGTCTAACTGCGCGTGTGATATGGGTTGGTAAGCAGTCATACATGTCACTGGATCGATTTTGTGAGGACAATTGGGAAAGATGAAACGCAGCTTAAGCTTTACGCAATTCTTCCAACTTGCTCTAGTTAAACTAACGTTCAGTTGTTTGATTCGTCGTTTAGCCTTCTGACTAGCTGTCTCAATCACACCATTTGACATCAGATGATCAGGTGGAACTTGCTTCAATTCATCATAATCGAATATAGAAATGCTTCAGTGATTAACGCCGATGCCCAACTGTCATACAACCATAAGGAAACAGGCGAGCCTTGGCCACTAAAGACAACTATGCCAATATAAAAACATTCAACATCATGGTGCACGGTGACCACCACGGATAACACGTCCGTCCACAATATCCGCCCTGTAGTATCCGTGTGTAATCGTCTCTACAGTAGTGTTAGTCCGTGTCAGAGTGCAGGCAGAACTGGGCATAGCTCGTAAGCACCGACGATGCTGTCACCTTTTCTGACTACCACACGTAATTCCAGGCCGACGGTTTCGTACAGACTATTTTTGAACGCGCACGTTTTCCAAAATTGTGATCATCAATTTGGTGGGTACATTATGGTGAATTCCCTACGCCGAACACTCACGCACTGATGATGTCACCTCGCTTGGTGATGAAACGTTTGCAACCTAAATGCCAAGCTCGGCGAACATATCAATACGAAAACAATCAACCCGAGCTACAAACAACAACACCACTATTCCCAACCATCAGATTCCCTACAATGCTTTTCTATCGTAAACGCAGCTTAACTTAACATCTTGTATAAGGGGGTAATTGTTTCGAACGCGTTGCTCGGTCATCAGTCACCCAAATACCGTTTTGCTTGTGCTAGTACCATGTTCTCGTCAATTTTTCTCCTCATTTGACAAGTTGGCACTGGTGTTGAATCTACTTGTTCACTCAAATGAATCAAATCGTCTATGATTTCCGTATTCGGAGGATATTCTCCTAATGAGAGTCAGCTGAACTCTCCAACTGCGAAACAGGTTATGCGTAGAACATGAGTAATATACAGACAAACTGAACGCTGCAGACCCATCACTACATCTTCGATGAAGCCATCTGGACATCGGTATTACTTTCGTCTGTTATACCTGTCCGTGTCTTCTGGTCGGTTTGAATCCCGAAAGTCTGTCTATGAAAATAGTGAAGGAAACATGTTACCCAAATCCACTGGCAACTCCCCCGTGTTCAGTTACGAAGCATTCTGCTCTGCTGGATTTAAAAGATACACGATAAAGATGCAACCGGTTTAGCTGCATCTCCGGCTACTTTTTGCTTCACTTCTGTTCTACTACCGTAGATTAGAATTATGGCTGTCACAGGTTTGAAATGTCACCGTACGAGGTTGTGGCAATGGTTGTTTAACCCACCGGGAAGTAGTTAGCTTCCATCCGGCGCCATGCTTTCCCCTTCTTTAATTAATCTTTCTGTTTCAAAAGCATGAGTGTGTGAAGGTGAGATCTGACTTGTTTATTAAACATCCTGAAGGGAGAATACGGCCCGTGGGTATTAGTTGGGGGCTGGGGCTTTCGGAATGACGGAACCTTTTTTCATATCGTATCCTAATGGAGAACAAAAGATTCAACATGGTTTGTCAAACAGGTGCGTTTTTGTTCGAAAATACCCATTGAAGTCATGAGAACGAGAGAGTAGCGAACAAGACTTGTTTTTTGTGTTTGATCATCAGGCTAATTACAACACAATAAATATGAAAACAGTGACTAGTGTGAATCAGAAGAACGGTCAATATAGGTTAAGGACGACGCGTTTGTTATCAGTTACGCAATCACTGTTCCAAATCGTGGACTTCCTTGATTGTGGGCCAGGAGAGCTTAAGTGTGCACACGAACTTCTTCTGAGCTCAGAGGTCAGGGTTGCGTTATCGGATGGTAATGGTTTCGGCAACGGTCAACATTCGGAATCTCACCATTTTTGATCGATTCCTTGGCACTCGATAGAAAATCCGAAAAGCATCTTTCTTACTGACGGAATGATTGAGGTCGGTCAAGTGAGCAACAATCGCGCTTGAAACCGTTTTAGTCACACCATTGTTCAACCACGCAGGATGGTGTTCACTCACTTTGTCGGACAATCGCCTTGTAGTACGACCAATATATGATGCTCGACACGAGCAAACAAATGAAGTGCGTTTTTCTCGTTTGGTTCGAAATCCAAGCTATTACAGTTTGTGGGGACATTCTAGCGTCTTCATTTTTCTTCTCGAGGAAGTCTCCTGGTGTCTTCCATGCATATAACAGCATGGTGTACCTTCTATGCGTACTTCAACTAGATAGTGCAAATGTTCAGAGACAGAATTTACACCAAATGAAATTTTAGTATATCGAACCAAACCTTGATTGCCCGGTGTAGTTATATGGCCCGTCGGAAAGCTATCCAGTCCCAGTTTCTGATAAGTCTACACAAGATGTAATTTGTTGAAATGCATTTCTTCTCTTCTCATGATGACGTAGATATTTTCTATTTTCTAATAGAACGCGTACTAATGGGTAAAGGTGAGTTCAGTGTGATTTCTTAGCCTCCGCAACTCCCCATGGTCAGAGCTGTTTTGATCAGACGAACAATAAATGTTCTTCGGTGGGAGTTTCACTGGCTGAATGACTTCTGCGTCCTGTCAGCACGTTCGTTCTATTTCTACTTTGGAACACAACGTGTATGGTAGACCAAGTCGTAGAAAACCATGACTGAACTTATGTACTTTAGCTGTCCTTAATCTATGAATGTTCAGTTTCGTGAAGTAACATTAGAATCATCCGAACAAACCGTCAACAGGCAGTATTGTTTCCATTCGGCATTCTCACAGGACAGTCATCCCCTTTACATACCCACGCTTATAGTTGTTTGTAACATACGCTAATAGCCGATCATGACACACAAGCGGTTGTAATTGCTCAACTGTACACTTCCCTTGATGACATTTCATCAGTAAACTACGAGTAAATTTATCCCATCCCATCACCAGTTGTCGTGTTTGTGAACACCGGAAAAACGGCGATGCGTTTATCGTGTCTGCACTCGTTAGGGGCTGGTAGATAGACAAGGAGAACCAACGTGGTAAGGACAATAGATGAAAGCAAGAGGTAGCTGATTTATCCGTCGTTTTTTTTGTTGCGCATGGTTTTTGGTATCAGCGATCCACTGATGTAACGAATGAAATGTTTTCACACCCTTACTTTACCACTTCCTAATGTCTTGCTCATGTGAATGGATAGGGTCCATGTCCAATTTGTCAGTTTTCAATTAATTTGACGGCTACTATGGTTTCAGATAACAATATCGCTTTCGTGGTTGTCAATAAGTGCTTGCTTGGCCCATGATCCATAGGTTATCAACGCGAATCTTCATCGGGGCGGAAAAAGACATGTTGCAGTCTACTGTGATGTTCTCACCAGTGGCAAACGTAAAACATGCCAGTCACGTGTATCATGCAGATCAGGACGAACAAGGACTAGACACGATTACAAGCACCAAGTATTATATAATCAAGCCTATGAAAACCCGGTAATACGTGGTGTTTGTGGGCGTGTCTAGTCTCTGTTCGTCCTTATCTGTGTGATATATATAACTGACATGTTTCACGTTCGTGACCGATGAGGGTAAACGAAATCTCAATTTATCACAACATATTTCTTTCTGCTTTGATAAGGTGATCAAAAGGGACTCAGTGCTTCAAAAATGCGAATTATGTTCGTAGTTCCCCTCCACCACTTGATGAGCCCAACTAACTACGACACTGCGATTGGACATCATGAAACGTCTGCTTCTTCCTAGGTCCGCTTGATCCCGATGATTTGTGTTTGTGAGTGAAGCCACAAATGGTTCAGCGCAAGCCACCTGTGGTGATGGTTATACGCCGACGTCTTTTTGCTTCGGTCACTGTGACAGACTAATCCGAACGGGATGCCGCCAACCGTGTATGTGGTGATCATTCATAAAAGTGAGGTGTGTTGGCTGGATGTATCATCACAGAGCGGTTGTGTCAACTATCCGTTCCCTCCTTTCTACAACTGAGCGTGCACACAATCCACGTTATGATAGTGCGCTGATCAGAGAGACACTTCAGCTTTAAGTAGATCCTAATGTGTTCAGACACTGTTCCTTGCATACTGAAAGTCAGTTTAGATAAAAGTCTTTAAGATAGACATCGTGAGTATTTATCTAGTTTCATCTTTTTGAACGTGCTGTTGCTTACTATGCATTATTCAAAAACTGGTTCAATATTAGTTGAACGTCGCTTACCATTTATTTCAGCTTTCACAAGCAGGTATACTTCTGAGACAGCCACTTTTGGGAATAGGTACCAATTTCGGTCGAGCGGCATTCACGAACGACTGTGGCTGAACGTATGAATGTGATATTTTTGTCAAACTGAAACTGGGATCGATCGCACGCTGGTTAACATGGTCGCTTCACGAGATCGTGAACCGGAGTTCGAATTCCGACCTTGTCAAATGTATGTTGCACTAATGAGTTCTGATATGGTATTGATATGTTCGCTGAGCTTGGCATTTAGGTTGCAAA
>QNGE01006164.1:0-34509 GCA_008508345.1 Paragonimus westermani | reverse complement strand
CTCCCTGGTCTTATTCGTTTGGGTTTTCAGTGGATATGAGATATGCAAGTGGAACCACAAATGGTGTAGTGCAGACCACTTGTGATGAGTGTTACGAGCAGGCTTCCCTTGGATTCGGTCAATGTGACAGCCCAATCCGGAACCGTTGCTTTCAACCGTGTTTAAATCCACAACAATCCACTATGCTATAAGCACATGCAATGGTTCATGGCTAATTAACCTTTATCATGTTGTGGAGTGCTAATGTGGTGTCCATCTAGCTGAGATCAACCATCTTTGTTATGGTAACAATTTATTGGATGCTAATTTATTCCAAATGAAGCAACCGTGTTGACCTCACATTAGACACTACCGAATTATCGTGACTAAACGTTCAATCACCATCGCCTGGAGTGACCAGGGCAAATATTGTGCCACCGATCAGCACGAGCGGGAGATCTGAACGTACCTCACAACCATTTGTAGCCGAGCTCATTGATATGGCAATCTGTTCACGTGAGGCCACTGACATTGTGCGCGGGCCTTTCATTAATTTGTTCCGGGTTTCCAATTTCGGTCTTGACAAGAATGTGCGCTTCAGATGACCTTAACTGGAATGAAATCCGCGAATAAGTCCTTTGCTGATTAACACACCCCACTTCGCATACTGGTGGCCATGTAAGCAATGGGCCAAGGACAAATAACAGAATACACGCCGATTTATGTTCGTACACGTCTACGAATATCCTAATTGTGATATAACGATTACTGGCCCTTATCTATCCGTACTCGTCGGTTTTAACTGGTACACCACCCTTTCGTGGATGGGCATCTAATAGATATGAACATTTGGGACAATCTGAGCCTTGGTCTTCTGTTCGATAAGCAAAACTTTTCATTCGGGCTGTTCCAACGCCCCATTATAAGTGTTTCTGAAACACAGGGATTGTGGTGGGCAGCATCCACCCTGGATTAGCCTGTCACAGTGATCGAAGCATCTAGCTGGGATCGGGTGTTTGTGATAGCCAGCTCGTGAGTAGCACAAAGGTGGATCAGACGATCACCGTTCCCGTTGACTGAACTGATGCGATGACGATCGAGGACTCACAGACTGGCTGTTGGTTCGTGCCCAAGTCGATAATACACCGTCAATTCAGCACAATTTATGTAGGTTCAGCGAAATCAAAGCAGTATGTAAACAACACACAGAGAGTTAGCGGAATATCACTGGAACACCTTGAACGTCTCAGCATTTCTAAGCATCTGATGGCTCATTATTCAGACACCAGATTATCTGTGATAATGACGTGTGTTTTGGGTGTCCACCGACCATTACGTCAGAGAGTCGTGGGCTGGTGTTGGGGTGGCAGTGCACATCGATTGTGTGAATTTTTGTTTCGACAACTGTGGGGCTGTTCGAATTTTTTGTGTGATCACAGCTTTGGTCTGTGCAATCGAATGATGATCGTTTCGGCAATAGCCAGCATTCGTTGTCGGACCAATTTAGGGTGGCTGACGGGACTTGTGTAGACAACACGGAACGCCCGAGTAATCTCAACGCGGTGTGCCGGTATCTGCTACACGTGCGACGATTGCGCTGCTGACTATTTTGATCGAGCCTGTCTTGATCCCGGCTGGATGATGTTTTTCAATGTGTTTTGGCAAGCGCTTCATCGTGCGACCTACACGGTCAGCCGCACAATAACAGGAGAATGAGCACGCCGTCATGGATTGGTCGAGGTCAGAGATGCTGACTTTCAGGCTGAAAATCAGCAGAGGATTGTGGTGATCTAGCTGCTTAGGGTCGCCAGCGGAAATGTATCGCTAAGTGTCCGATAAAGTTGACGGCTGTCTCTGTTACAATATCACTCTTAAAAAGAGGCGGATGTAAACAACTTTCTTTTCACCGTGGCTCATGCTCCAGATTACAAAACAATCCGGGTGACCATTTTCTCGTGACACACTGGCAAGTGTCTCTAGTTTCTGGTTCAGTGTGTTTGTAGGGTGGATTTTCAGTGCTGTATTGGCCAGCCAGCGGGGGAGATTTTGTTTTTGCTTTAAAGGCTCAAAACCATCGAAATTTGTGTATTGCCGGGTCTTTGTTGTTCTACGACAAACGAAGCACTGTGAACTAACAAGAGGGTCTCTTTTAAGTTAATTTTTAGGAAAAGATACGGATGCTCTAAATCCTATCGATACTCGGAAATGCTTTGACGCTCAAGGTGTCTCAGGGACTTTTCTGCTAAACCTCTGTTTTGATTACATACTGTGCGTTTGGCAACTTACCTTAGTCTGTAAGCCTTGTCTCACTGGAAACTGCTACTTGGATGCCATAGCGGCTCAATTCCTTGGTGATCAGTGCATTGCGCTATTCTAGTCGTCCTATTGTGTTGCGTCGATCCAATGGTGTACACACATTTCAGGTCTCAACAGAGAGCGTCTTGCGTTCACGGGAGTGTCGCAGGTTGGTCTTTGTGTTAATGATACCCGAATGAGCATCGTCTACCCCCGGATTCGTGTTCACGGTGTCACCATGGGATTGAGAGGTTGAGGGTTTGTCAGTAGCATATTTTCGCCTATCCACTCTGTCGCAAACCGCAAATACGACGACTCCGTTTAACCTGCAAGGCAGCTGATGCGGTGTGTTGTTTAGTTTGTTTTGTGTAAACATAGATTGTGTCTGTTTTGGATACTTCCAGGACGTCCAGACTGACACAGAGTATCGAGTGGGTCCATTCTGCTAAACGTTCCGTTAAACCTCTGTTCTGTTTACATACTGTTTCCACTTGGCTGAATATATATGTATGTTGGTCTGTTGATGAACTGCTGAAAACGGTTGTTCGTCAGGATTTCCTAATGCGATTCGATAGGAATTTTCGAGAGATAACCTTTTGTTATTGTGATTGCCGATTTGGATGACAGAACCCAGAGGTGTTTGCAATCTGGTCTTTTCAAGTGTCACGTATTTCATACTTATCTACAGATGCTTTACGGAAATAAGTAGCGAGAATATTGGGAAGATGGTGTTTGTTTAGTCGAGGTGGTTAAGGGTATATTTCCATTTATGTTTATATATTTATGTTCTGTATCTCCACTCGTTTGAAAATACAGTTACGAAGCATAGACGAAGACATAGGACAGAGTTGATTCGTCGTACACAACTGACCTAATCCAAACCAGCGAATCTCATCGTCAAGCTTTCAAGATTTTCCATTCTATTGAGAATAGAGGCTGCTTACATATGCTTCAAATGACAGACACGTGGTTTCGATCGATGAGCACCGGAACACGATCAGTCTGTCTGACTTCAGTGTTAGCCGATATGTCAAGCATAAATGCCCGACACTAAGGTCATATCTGATACCAACACAAGGTGACATATTTGCTGTTCACATGCTGTTAGCTGCATTTGGACACTCTTCACAATTCACTCATCCTATAGCTCGTTTGTCTTAAGTGAACTGGATCGATCGATTAGTTGGTTCTAGACAAAGTAAAAACTAAAATTCGTTTCAAATAAGCTATTCAACACATTGCATTCGTTTTTATTCTGGAGTGTGTGTGTGTGTTTACAGTAGGCTCGTGACAGCGAAGTGTATCCGAATCGGAAAACCAAGTTTCGTTGTGCAGGTGTTTCAGTTTCAATATTTCATGCAAGTTTGGCAGACATAGACCATAGGTAAAAACGTTTTCTGGTACACTATCAAACAACAAAAGGGTCAGATGTAGTTAACACCGTTCTGGCCACGTGAACTAAATATAAAAACTATGTAACTTTCGGTGTGTGTACAGCACTTTTGGGTGCGTGCACACGATTTCGCGGTATCGATCACCGCTAATTCGCTGGCTTCTCGATTTCTGCGCAGTCTTTCTTAAAAGAATAGATTTCATTCCTAGAGAATAAGAAAATAGGCAAGCTGGACAATTTTTCAACTTGTATTCAATGGAACAGCACACCACGATGGTTAATGCTATGCTATTTTACAACCTGTTGGTTTCGTGTGACAGAAATTGATGGCATCGTTTGGGTACTGCGAGATTCCGGGCAAGCTTGTGCACTACAGAAGTGAAACTACTTTATATAATTCCACTTTGGTTTGCGCAGTTTCGTTACGTAATTATGTTTTGTCGTACACGATTGTGGATGACTACTGTTCCATTGTATTTATCAGTGAACACGCAACCTGATAAGATGTCAGTTCGCACGGTTTCAGTCTCTTTTCTGTAACAGTTTCAGTCTTATCTTGACAAGGGTGTTTACCACAAGGATACCGCCATGTTCGACCACAAGGTTTCTTGAGGCGTCCGCATGGAAACCGTTTGCTTCGCCACTGCTTTTGAAAATTTCACTGTAGACTTGCTGCATCGATCTGCACGTTGAAGATAAGACACAACGGGTATAATCTCGGTGCTGTAAGAGCAATCTGTTGCATGTTGGAATGCACTCCGCTTTCGAATGCATGCAACGGATGATACACGAATGCATCGTTGAGCTGAGCAACAACATGTGTTCAGCAGTTGTTGCATTAATCCGTAACAAATGTGGAACAAATTTATGATACAAAAGTACAAAGAACTGCTGTCTTCAGTTCAAGTTCATACGGATCGCCATGTTCCTTTTACTTTGTGTATGATGATCACATAAAACCTTCCAGTCCGTTGAGAGAGTTGATGGAGTGTTTGTCTTGTTTGATGGACGTCGGGTAGGCGTCAATATTTTTTCTTTAAACGATCACTCATACCTACCAACGTTTAGATTCAATTTTATTACGAACTGAACCCACGTATGCGTGGTCTTGAGTACCGTCTTTTCACACAGTGTGCAAGTTATTCTGCGCAGTCACCGAACTATACATGGTTCGAATCAAGAATGTCCTGACTTATTGCATATTCTTGGAGGGGAAAGACGTTTAAAATTGTCCACATTAGACAGTAGTGTAGTAAACGATGTTAGGATACTATGGTGCTTTTAGATTTATTCCTGTATGAGGGTTGTTTTCGGTAAAATTATGGTCCGAAATAACCTGACCGTTTTCATATCTATATGCTGTACCACGTAATCATCCAAATGGAATATAACTTAAGACTTGATATGCGTTTAATAATTTACTACAAAAACAAACGGTCTTCCATTTTCACGTTCTACAGGAAGCATCAGTGGACTATGTCGATTACTGAAATACATCCAAATTTCCCAGACTAGGATTAGTTCCAGGTTAGAAGCATATAATTTTCGCAATATTTTTATTTTAACGTTCTCCAATGATTCTGAATAGGTGGTTACTTTAGAGTGACATCTTAGCTACATAATGCAAGTGTTAGGTGGATAGCCACCAAACAAACAGTTGCATTTATTTATTGCACCTTTACATTGCTTTTCATTTGCATTGTAGCTCATCACTGGTGGTTCTTTTACTGTGGACCAATCATTCTATCTCGTCAGTCTTTGAACGTTCATAACCGAGCGTGTTTTTCAACTGACAAACATTCTATCATGAGTGGTTTGTCTTCTTAGTTCGAGTCGCGCGATTGAATATACAATTAACTGATCTGTTCAACATCTTACGGACATAAGAGAGACAACAAGAGAAGTGGTATTTCAAATTGCGTGAATCTTTCAAGGGAGATTAGTTTCGAGGGCTTATTTGGGGAAGTCCAGGTTGGTCTACAGAGAACAGGAGTGGATCAGAACCACTGGAAATGTGGCACTCTTGAAAAGATTGCTGCTTATCAAAGAGGCGATTTTGTAAGAGTATGAGTATATAGTGTGCAGTGTACATTCGACGTTACCCCCCTCCAGTAAGGATTACGACACTGAACTTACTTCGGATGCTACCGATAGACTTGACATCATATGTTACTCCATCTATCTCCATACACTTAAGCATACATGATAGGGCCTTCAAAGTTGGCCAGGCAACAATTTTTGACTACTATGCCTGACTTCGTTTGCTGATTTATTCTTTAGCGTACTTTTGGATCGTTTTAAATTTTGCCACTTTCTAACCATTTCTATTGCGTGAATAACACTATGCTGCCATTGCGATTATTTGAAATCGTCTTATGTTTCCGCGTCCTCCCAAATTCTTATCCGTTGACGGAACAGTTAGAAGTAAAGTGAGTCGGAGTTATCAAAAATCGAACGGGATTTTAGAAAACATCGCGGAGGGTGGGGGGGGGTTACATTACGAAAGTCTTACATCAGTAAAATGCGTTTGCCTCTGCTTATAAGCAGAAAAATCTGTCACTTGCTCAGCAACCCACTTGAAATGAACACGAACATCCAACTTGATGAATATGCTAACTTGGGTGTAATTGTTTCACAGGAAACCAGGTTGTCCCAATCAAAAGTCCCACTTGGTACCGTGTGGATCGGTCTGCGTGTTGCAGAGTGCGTGGTGCAGACACCGTTAATTATGCTTGTGACTCGTGGTGCTCGTCCTTGTGAGTTCTGTTTATTTATTCGGGTGTTTGTACGAGCTACCTGACTGTTGAGTGTAAGCTCAGATTCGTTTTTTCAATTATGGCCTGTAATCTTTGTTTATCTCTCCGCCGTCCTACCACTGAGATCGACCAGTTTGTTGGCGGTTTTTCAACAACCATCTTGGATACCCTGGATACGTGGCGATTTCAACCGAGTTGATGCCACCTTTTTACGTACCCTCGGTGTACACAACATCGTGACCTTTCCTACAAGTCGGGACACGCATTCCTTTCTTGACTTCCTTAATAAAGCACAGTTGTTCGCACTCTACAGGCGCATCCCAGTTGGTGTATATGTCCATCCCATTGTCAAGCTTTCTTCCGTGGTTTGCAGCAAGACATGCCAGAGGCTCTCTATTCGCTGAGGAGGTCGCAATATCAGACGTCGGCATTCTCTTCTCGGCAACTAAAATAGGTTCACAGAAATAATATCTTTATCGGACTTAAGTGTCTGTGTCCAGGACTACCCATCTTTCTATTGTGACAAACTACTTGTGTTTCTGTTTCGATATTTGCAGCCCTTGGAAAACAATTCGAAGTTGTGCTGACATGTTTCCCTTCCAGCGTCTCAAAAGACTGTGAAAACAGAAAAAAAAGGTTTATTCATCAAAAGGTTATCCGTCTGTTAAACACATTTTGAGGTCTGTCAAATGTGAATCTAGTCGTTTGAGTTTTGCGTACACCACCACAATATTGGGTGATAGACGTTGATGAGAGATCTGGTAAATCACGGAAAGGTTAAATGGATTGAACACTCCCGCCAAGAAACTTGTTGGTAACGTCAAGCAGCCCAAATAGAATTTTAACAGGAAAACTAACAACTCCTCAGCTCATATAGAGTGATGAGCTCAACTGTTTTAATGAACCTATTCACCTAAAGTCCAATAAAACAGGCGGAACTGACGGTTTACTACCGATCGCTCTCAAGGAATACAAGGAATTTTTACACCATCCTTTCTCTGGGTTATTCACCCAAATGTTTCAGACAGTAAAAAATTACGGATTGCTGGAGGAATGCACACATAACACCAATTCCTAAAAAAGGAATGACTAAGTCACTTTCGATCTCATGTACGTCTGCAGCACTGAATGTTTGGAAAAACTCATTCTTGTCCAAATAGGAGCTCCGGCGAACATCATGGAGTAGAGTCACCATGTTTACTATCGCTCACAGCACAATTGGGTGCTCTTGACTGTCTAGTTCAGTCCATTCTGTCAACGCCTGATTGGAAATCAAGCATCATCCACATGTTTCTTAGACTACCGCGACGTCTTGGAGACGCTGATATAGCAACGTTACTTCCTTTTTTCAAATAACCTAAATTCGAACTTCGCATGTCAAGCTTTCACTTGATAAGCTTGCAAATCGAAATCACTAGTCAAATTAGTGGTCAAGCCTCATCACCACTCATTACTGTCTCTGATGTTTTGCAAGGCACAGTTCCCTCCTCTTTCTCATTCTCACCTTTTTAGGCATCCTTGTCATCAGACAATCACACATGTGTAATGAAATTTACAGATGACATAGTGTTAGGTAAAAAGCAACCAGCTCGATTTTCTCCCGCCCGCCTGGACAGTTTATTTGAGCCAACAAGTTGGCCAAAGTCTTGCAGTTCATCTCTTGACACATCCATTTGTATTGACGTGGTGTTTTTGGTCATGAAGAGGGGTAAATGTGTAAAACTCCCTAATGTCTGCTCCATTCCTTACATAAATAATGAACCCCTATATCGACTGTTTTTTGTTAAATATCTGGAGATTACATTGAACAAAACGATATGGTCACTTCATGTTAAACATGTTTCCATCGAAGTCCGGAGGTTTTCATTTGTTTATCCAGCGTTCAACTTCTCTCTCCATTCAACACCACCACTTAGTCGGTCATTTTGTTAAGGCTTGTGTGTTTTCCAAATTAAAGCTTCGTTCACTAGTTGCTTTCCCCAAGTAGTTGTCAAAGAACCATAATTTTTATCAGACCTTTAAAACATCCTTCCAGTTGTAGTAGCATTCCCCGTTATCAATTCGCTGTTCCACTTTGTTTCTCATCATTTCAACGAATATGAACAAGCCTCAACAAAAATCCTAGAGCAAGCAACCCACTGCACGTAGTCCTCTCTCTCTCTCTCCAGGTATGGTTTCCACATCCTCCACTAGATTTTTTATGCAAACATTTAATTGCACATACTTGGTCTCATTAGTTTTCTGGTATTCCTTATTCAGCCCAACTTCTACACAAACCCGAACTTCTCATTCTTGGTTTAATCACATAGCCAGCTCAAAAGACATTTATCACAATTAATGATTGCGACCTATTTTCTCTAACCAGTCTTTGATTTCCACGGTTGTACGGTTTTGTGACCTAGATACACTTATTGAAATGTCCTGCATTTGTTGAAGATATGCATATGTACAAACCGCTGAAAACTTATCTCTCAGGATGTATAAAGAGTTTCATTGACTTGAATTAGGAAAAAAATCGTTGTGCAGACGAGATCCCTTTAGGTTAACTGGTCCTGGGAGGCATTCGGCACAGACGGTCCCATCGATATTCTAAAGGACTAAGCTAAATGATCTAGTGAACGGAGGCTGCACTCGTGGGATCAACGTGTGAATTTAACAGGACAGTAACAATGTCTCCTGTCGAAGCGATCGGGCAATCTGGACATTACTCATAAGCGAGTGTGACTGAACAGTCGGAGATAATAATTCGGTTTTGCCTACTTTGAGGTCAAAGGCGAAGTTATCAGCACAGTTACTTCCTCATTGCTGTCGCTGGAATGTCTGTTATGAAATGTGCCAAAAATCTGTTGATAACCTTTAGCAATCTATTCGATCACCTCATAATTCTTGCTTCCATCGAATCTCTTGTCCTTAAGTGCCAGTATCAAACCCCTCTTTTACCATAAGGACCACAATCAGTGTCATCTGATTGAAGTTAAGACGATGTAATGTCCGTCACCGTTGTTAGTATTACTCAGTTACCGAGATACACTTATCCAAACTACAGTAGAATGCACTACATTCAGCGTCGATCTTCAAGTGCGCCCTACTTACTCATGAGCCAGACACTTGGAAAGGCCATAGGTTTCGGACAGTGGGAATGCCTTATAGTTACTTCTCACTATCTCGGCGTCATATCATGTTATCAGTGTAATTATGTTCATATTCTACAAAAATCTATGTCAGACATTATGTGCAACGTTTTTACTTATCTCCCGAAAACATTTAAGATTAAGGACTTACCATAAAACAAGAGATATGAAGGTAGGGATGGTCTTCAATCTACTTTTCTGGTTGGCTCCTCGGTTATGAGGCCTTTGTACAACTGTTCTGAGTTTGGTCGAGAATTCACGTTTGCACAGACTGCCAAATATTCTGGTACTCCTCGGTCAACATGCTGAGCTGGATGATACTGTAACGAACTGGATGAGATGACAACTAAACGAATGAACGGTAATCATTAGCTACTGAGTGATCAGTTCATACCAGGAAGTAAACTGTACGCAACATATTTATTCACTTTTGGTAAATAAATATACAGTCACCAAACGTGTCTAAAGTTTCGAAGTGCTGATCCGCATCTCAACTGCAATTGTCTATTTTACGTCCGGCCTAGCTTTGTTCTCGCTGGCGCTCTGGAAGCATGTAAAATTCATTGAATACTTCCAACTGCAATCAACCTTTAGGATAAGTGAGGCAAATTCAGTTTTAAAAATTGCTTCACTTGTGTGACGCTATCTAGACAGCCAACTAAGGAGCCTCTGTTCAGCCAGTGTGTGAAATTAAGAATACAACAGCCTACGTGAAAAATATATTAGAATAAAAGTTCTGAAGCTTCTCAGTTACTTAGTCGCCACATCTGAAACACATTGAGCAACTTTGTGATTCTCAAGGGGTATACTGGTTGTTGTGGAGATGCAGTGACAAAAACCAGATGTCAATGACTTTCTACGGATCAAATGTACCTCAACAATAGATGCATCTAACCAAGAATGGCTGTGTTACGCAGTATTTAATTTCACAATGAAGGAGGTGGACAAAATAGACTTCACCTAATTTCCGGTATCCGTCACAATCATAGCTACGACACTATGGTGATCAGAACAACTAATCGGGATAAACAGTGGTTGAGTAATTTGTTCATCATGCAAAATGGTTGTCCTCAAAATCCGGACGATCTCTGTTTTCACCTCAAGGTGACAGCCGCGTTGAAAATTTGCGACCATTTCTAAGTGTTTGTTATCTCTTTTACACGTGTTGCATATCAAAGGCTACGCAGTCTGCTCACAAACCGTTGTGGGAATTAAATCACCGGTCACAATATCTGGGTGGAACATGATAAGTCGTGCATTGTCAGGTTGTCCATACCTAGACAGAAGCAGTCCAGCTATGTTGGGTTACAACCAAGGGCATCGTGTCTAGTAATCAGCGTTCCCAATCCGCATCCACTCGAAATTCATCCGTACGCAAATTTGGTAGCTATATCTAATGAAGGTAAATTCGGTCAGAATCAACGGCTGAAGCAAACGGAACTTTCAGCTATCAAAGCGCAACCAGTTAGAGGACACGAAATAGCCTATCGATCAAGCGGCCGATAGGGGTTGCATTGACGGACCGGAACGCCGCAATGAGCCGATGAAGAATTAGCCTACTGTTCAGTATAAAAAGTTGTTCAGTTTTCGCCTCTTTGCCGACAGAATTACCCATGCTCACACCTACACCTAGTTGGCAGTATTCGTTCCGCATTGGCATACCACAGTGACCGAATTCAAAGAAGGCCTGCTCGTAACACGCATAACAAATGGCCTGCACTACATCATTTGTGGTTCCACTTACACATCTCATATCCACTGAAAACCCAAACGAATAAGACCAGGGAGCATGTAAGTGGACGCTTTTGTGATCCAGCTGGCCAGTGTTGGTTAACCAGATGGTAGACTAGTAGGACATTGACATCCTTATCACTCGGAAAAAATAGAGTTCAGTATTAAAATCTAAAGTGGGAAGAAAAGTACGGAAAATAGTAAACAAAAAGTAGTTCAGGATGGGGGGACATACTATTGCATCCTATATAAGGGGAAGAAGAGGATCAAAAGCGTAAAAGTGGACCGAAAAACAGGTGACATCCATCAGACAGTACATTAAAAACGCCGAAGGACAGAAAAAGTAGAAGACTATGGCCTAACTTTCTGAAAGAAGGGCGGGTAATTTAACAATCGACTTCGGTCACTGGTTGATACGTACAAAAAACACAACTGTAGTCATCGTCCCTTCGGTGTGTTACGAGCACGTTGATGACCTTCTGGTCCAAGAGGGCAGCGTCATCACGATCGCACTCATCGCAACGCGGTGCGCTTGAATCGATGACCACGCAGCTGTCACTTATCAAACCTTCGGGCATCCACCTGAACCGCATTCATCTATACCGTTTGGTTCAACGCTAAATCTTCCCAAGATCTAGAATCGATATAAATGCGCGAAAGACTTGTCTGGGTAACATCCTGAGGTCACAGGTCCTTTCCACCGCGATTTCGTTCAATTGGTCGCACTATGGCTGCTGTGGGATCGTTTCCTCGCCCATCCTACGGGTATGTCCTAGCCAACGCTAATGACTGAACATCAGTGTGGCTTTAATCCTGTCCATTTCCACTTGGCAAAATATCTCAGCGTTTGGTACCATGCCCGACCATCGATTACTCAAGGGGCGTCTCATACACTGAACACAAGAGGTTGACACATAACGCACGTTCCGTCAATACCTTGCCCAAGTTTTACTGCTGTACAACAGTGTAGAGGGCACCACTGCAAATAGACAAGTAGCTAGGTTGTCATCCTCAGACTGTGGTTAGTACAAATACGTCTTTCAAGGCGTGCCCTCTACCACACGACCTTGCAACTTGCGGACGGAACTGCTGACAGATTGCTACCCAGGTAGCAGAATTCTGTGCAACTGTTCACAGTGCCTCCAATTCCATGTGCACAAACATAACCTCCCCCCGGAGAACGCTAAAGAAGAGAAAATATGTTACTTGTGTTGATGTCCAAACCAAATTTGGATGCTGCGGTCGCGAATACCGCGTTGTGCACTATCTTGTACAATCAAAAGCACGCACATGGCCGAAGTACGTAGCCAGCTTGGGGCGCCAAAAAGTCGAAAACTCAGCAATCGACAATTCGTGTGGTAGTCAACTTCCCAACCTTCCTCACAGTTCTGAGGAGAGACATTCACGGATGCACACGTAAACAACGAATATACGCTCATATTCATGCATACACAATAGTCCACAGGTACGCTCATTACGGATGCACTCCAAGTTGTGACGTTCAAACGCATGATGTTTGTGTCATTCTTGGTGCAGGAAATGATTTCGCCATTCAACGTGATCACAACGTGCATCCGAGTGATGCTAGTAAGGTTAACTGAGGCATTTTTAATCGCTGGTCAAAAGCTTTCGTTGATTGTTTACTGAGGATTTACTGGTCACATTACACATGCTTCGGTTTTTCTAACTCACGACATGCAAGATTTAAAAAAGACCGATGCCTATTCTTTTGTTTGCAGTTGACTGTTTGGTTCTGATTTTGAATGTCACATGTCTATGATTAAAAAAGAGTACACGGAACGAATTTATCTCACAAACTTTCTGTTTTACTCCGATTGTTCAACCGGACCAAAGTGAGCGGTCTTCAACTCGTAGTATTTGATTTTTGGATACGGTCTCTTCAAGTTAAGTGGAAGAAAACCTGGGCTGTATTGATGCCTTGAGGAACATTTGGTGACCCACGTTGTTCACCGCTAGTTTTCATTCAAATACACCACAATAAGATAACTGTTTGTAACCTTTTAACTTAAAACTACCCTATATACGCTTCATACTGTTCTGTCTAATAAATGCAAGACCAGACAATTCTGATGAAGATTCTTATTGACTTTATTTGTAGAAAAAAATTCACTGAATGTCCACATTTTTCTTGAGGAACACTATGCGCCTTTGGTAGTATGGCACCCAATTCCATACTGCGTGTTATCCCCCCTTGTGTTTACCCTACTACTCTACTAGTAATAGTGACAAGGGATACTGTTCTACACCTCAGAGGTCAGCGAAGCATTCTCTTTGTATGTTGTGTGACCACCTCAGATGTTGTCGGTGCCTTTTGGACCTGGCAAACTCGTCTATCAAGGGAGTAAGTGGGATGAGTGCTTAATTTTACGTGGTAAGGTTTTGGGCTAGCGTGTTCTAACAACCAGCCTATCGATCCAGCTAATAATGGAGGAAAACGTGTAATCATTATATTTTAACGCATCGTTCAGTTTCATATTTCAACATGACTTTCAGTCATGGATGTATGAAACCTTCTTCATCTTGCACAATGAGATGCACTTTTTGTCCTTACGGATACTTCGTCCGTTTTTTCTTTATGGGGTGCAAATAACTTGGCTGTGCCTGTGATTACGCCAAATTTAGTTCCTCTAGTCCATTCCAATCTTTTCTTCTCAGCTATCTCAGAGAACGATGGGACGCGCATAAGTTATTTGAACCACGTGTCCCAATAGCTTGAACGTCGTCACAATGTTTGTACACATTTGTACACTTTGATGTTGATTGGGTAGCGTTTATCGGAAAGCAGACAGACGCCTTTGTTGCAACCCTAAGGAGCAGACGATCCTCTCTACTGATGTTTTTTGTTGGAACCCACTCAAAATAGTGGGTATTTGGTTCTTAAGCTTTCAGAGCCGTATGAATCACGTTCAACATCTCTTTCTTTTCAGTCTCAGTGTTTTTGGGATTCATCGTTTGAAACACCTTCATCGTAACAGCTCAGTAGCTCACTAGAACTGATCAAGCTAAGCCTTAATTTAAGATCACTTATTGACGACGATCAACAGATGTTGATATCTAAGATGCGCATTTGTGTGAACTAACTCAGAACAGGTGAGTGTAACGCATACTCGAAACTAGCTAGCGCGCACGAATTGAATTTTGAACTGTGTAACAGATCGTGCTACTGTGTTGTTGGTGCCATTTTGATTTTCGTCTATGTAATTCGTGTGCTTGGCTTACTGGGTCTTTAGCTTATGCCTGTTCGTGTTGTTTTTTTCTACAGGACTATTACTGGAACGCTTGTTTCGGAAGAAGGATGTCTACCTCTGTCTTCACGTTGCCCAATGTTGGTCCACGAGAGTAGCGGATAACCAAGCAAAAACAGCCGTCCCATTTCCAGCCAGTCTCCTTCGAAAAGAGGCACTAGAATCGAGTTTCACTCTCATTAAAGCTCGCTACGGCCGAGATGTTCAACATGAAATTAACCAAATACCCGATTACTCATCAGTAGTCTAAAAACGGCCGTCCTGTATGCCGTATAAATGATGCATAATATACTTGTTATTCCGGCGAAACTACGAACATACATGGGCTCGCGAATAGGATTGGTGGGTCATGTAGTATATGTTCGTTGAAACTGTCACCGTCATGGGAATGCACTGCAAGTCCACTCAGAGATGCAGCGCCTTATTCATATATAGATACCATGTTCTTTCTTCCCGGAATTCTGCCATTTTTCACGCAAAGTTTGGTCCCGTGTATAAATGGGCTATTGAAAGAATACGTTTCACCAAGTTTTGCCTTTTTTTAACCTCCCGGGTATCCGGTCAGAGCGAGAATATTTGATGGTGAGTTGCAAGAGACTTCATTTTTAAAGTTTCCAAGTATACTAGAACTCAGAAGATAAGACCGTGCATTAAAAAATGCCAACTAGTCATTTGCCACGCTGCACTTTTTGCCGATACTCCGGACGACCGACGTAAAGTGAGTAGTGAACAAAGGACAACCCGGCGTAGAGAAATGAGTCAGTCAGAAGAGGGTTAACCGCTGTAGTTCGGATTCGTCCACTCAGCTGGGCCCTCTCAAGTGTCATGCAGTCAGGGAGCGGCGACAATTTGTGAGAAGGTGGCTAGTCGGGTTCAGTGGCGTTGATAGCGCTGTTGTTTTGGCCAAACTGTGAAGTAAGAGCACTTACTTACACGACAGGGAAAGCCCTAATGAAGTTACCTCGATCAAGACGCCTTATTTTCGTACAGTTCTTTTTTGCGAACTAAATATTCGAGTTTACACACTGTCACTGTTGTATTCATGGCCATTCCTTTTCCCTCATTTTTCCTGGTTATCCTAGATGCTCGGATTATCACAAAGAAGCTTCGAGATTCAGAATAACAAACTATGGATTAATAGTTAAATAGTTTTCAATGCTTACTCTTTTATCCCAATTTCATTTCCATTCGGCTTATGTTCGTTTACAATTTAATATCTCTCTGCCAACTAGAGGTTGTCACAGTCCTTTAGTTATAAACAGTCACAATAGCTCAAATTTTTCGTCAAAAATCATCAGTCGATATCGGCTGAAATCAGCTTACTCTTGACAGATGACAGGCAGTAATCTCGCATTTGGAAATAAATACTTGAATCAGTAATCAGAAGAATCCAGGCAACCTTTTGATTGTGTGGTGTGTATGACTAAACAAGTTCACGTCTGTAGCGCAAAATACAGTATACGTTAATCCATCTATCTAAGACTTACTTAGTTAGAATGTGATTGACTGTATACGAGCACATTTAATCACCCAGCCTCAGTCAAATTGCCTCATAACGAGACAAATCGGTTAGTTTGTCCTTCTATGTGTGCAGCTAATTGAATCAAATTTGTCGAATGTTTTCTATTATGTGTACACAAGTGTACAAATGATACAGCCAAAACATTTTCGATTGTCCATATTTAACACGTGTTTCAACTTGTATTTTTGTCCAAGTTCAGGTAAGTACAGAGACAATGTGCTGTTACGGACCCTTATTTGTTTAACATTTTGAAGACCTGTGACCAACTAGGCTGACTAAATGAGTCACTTGTCCTCAAAGTGATGCCACCCGTAGAACAAGAAACAGTGAATCATTCGTTTCGAAGTGAACGTATACAATAGAAAATGCGGTCATCGGTAGTCACATCAGTCCTTACCTACGTAGACGAAGCCATCTATAGTGAAGAAACGGTGACACTTTCCTGATGACGACCGACCCCCGGTTGCTGAAAAATGGAATATCAATGTCGTGTAATTAACACTTGCTCATTACTATACTTTTATAGTAGTCAGGCAGTTATTTCGCGCTTATTTCTTCCACCTCATCTTTAGCAATGATAGCACAGGGCCAGTCACGTATGAGAATACCGGTTTTCACAAGAGGCTGAACAGCATCTGTTTACATTTTCCGTCTCGAAAGTTTCCGACTTTTCCTGATGTAGTGAGCATAGGAAGATTGGTGAAAATCGGTGGACAGTTTCATCCTTACAGAACGATGGGGACGAATGGGGTCACAAGAGTCACCTCAAAAGATTCAAGGGCCAAAAAGAAAACGTGGGTAAGGAATGTAAGGAACATTATCGAAAAAATGTCCTCAGTATTCACTCAGACTTGCAAGGTTAGCTCGTAATGCATGTGCAAAATGACTAATCCTGCAGGTATTGGTGCTCCGCGACGCTTACGCAATTTGTGTTCACCTCGGTCAGCGTAAGTCTGAGTTTCGGCGGATTTGTAAATGTGTCTTGGCGGTAATGACGAAACACAACACACTTTGGTCGACTGTTGATATGTGGCGTACAGAAAAAGAGCAAAGTTGAATAAACACGCAACAGATGTTAGCAAGAATACTATTCGTTTGTAATTAGGACGTTCAGTGGGGCTTGGCATTTTCAGCTATCCCCCTAACGCTAGTTAGGCTAAACTAACCCCTAGCATGAAAGACAATTGCCTTATGATGACGGCGAAATTGTGTGTTTGCTTCGGATCATACTCTGTGTGTCTAGTAATGTTTTAGTATCCTTATGCAGATTGCGACGACGCATAACAGGTGCTTGGCTTCAATCGAAATGTTTCATATGCACGCAATTTCAGCCAGCGAATTACAGGAATACGAGAGTGAACTAAGTGTTGTACGTAGCGTGATATTATAGAGAGTTCAATCATTTGGACGGAACAACCGACATACGACTTACTTTATCGTTTTGGGAAACCCGGGGTACAAACGAAAAGTGTCAGTCGTTCGCAGTGGATACCTTAGTTTGACAGCTTCCATGAGAATAGTTGGAACTGCCATACCTCTCTAAACAAGCTATCCACAAATGTTTCGTATTTTCATCCACCTTTTAGATGGTAAAAAACATCCAGTTCCCACAATATGTACTTTTGACTATTACCGCCACTGTGCAAAACTAAAAGGTATGCTGTGGTCTTGGGGAACATGGAATGTACAGACGTTGCAGATTGTTACCTCATGTGGGTTGAACCTTTTTATGTGTACACAATGGGTTCCCCTTTCCGGCCTGACCGAATTTTGGAAGGAATCTCACTTAATTCCGTGAATTTTGGCGGGATTTTTTGACCACACATGCAGTGAGACCTAGTCATTTGTATACTTTCATTGAAAAAGTTGGGGTAACCACCGTATGAATGATCTTGGTGTCTTCCACCAGGTGTATATTTGTACAATTCTTGTTCAGCAGTGCATAACTAACTAACATATATATGATAAAAAGCCATATAAACTTCAATAAAACCAACAGCTTTATGTGAGATGTATGCTTGTCTCTTCATATGTTGATTAAAAGTTGAGATATTCAGTTCAGATATTTACTGACCTATGTTTGTTAACTATTTTAACCGTACGCACCCATTCTTTTACCCATTCGGTTGTCATTTAGTGTATATAACGAAAGTGAACGATCGAAATGTTGTTCAAGCATACACTTTACGTAACAATTTTGGCTTTATTCAAAAAATCATGTTGCCGGATAACATTCGTTATCGGACGCAGCATGTTGTGACAGAGCACGGATGAGAAGCAACGTAATGACAGCAAATAAGAGTAGTTTCTTAAGCTGTTGTACTCAACCCGCAATTCCGATGATTTCCGGATGTTCAGGATCAAAAGGCTGGATAACACGAACTAGCATCCCAGGTAATCACGTGTGTCCTCAGTCTTTTGGCCCCATTTTACTGCGGTTGAAGCCACTGGTTTCATTATAGGGCGGCTTGAACAATGCTTTGGAGGGTGATTGATACTATGCGGTCAAACGAACGAACTTAGTGTTACTTGTGATGCATACACACTCGTATAAAAACGAGCGGCTTCCAATGTTTAGTGCGCACACCTCACAAACAGATGCATACTCGTGGACCGAACAAATGATCTATTGGCCTAGGCCTGACACTGAAAAGGGTACAACTAGCATTCTCGATTCGCCACACTTTTACGAACACGCACTAACACCTCACTAGTCTACTGATGAGTAGTCGGGGATTTGGTTTGTTTTCAAGTTNAAACTCGAGTCTAGTGCTTCTTTTCGAAAGAGGCTGGCTGGAAAGCCTATCTGAATGCGAAGGCTGCGATCAAATACGAGTGATGGTCAACTTGAAAACCTCACTAGTCATTGTCCAAATGACCTTTGCTGAACGCCATTCGCTCTTAGATCAGTGGAATTTCGAATGGACTCACAATATTTCTCACCGCTGCACCTGACAGGGAACCATACCCATACACGAGTGACGAAAGTAAACAAAGCATTCAATACTATATAAGTTGAACAAAACTCAGGTGTTTACAGCTATGAAATTCCCGTACACACTTGCGCCACTCCTTGTGGAGTTTCCCTTTTGTTAGAGCTCATCAGCAGTACATTACCGAGCAAGAATTGTGCTCCACAGCAAGTGACATTCAACTAGTACAATCCAAAATCATCTACCATCTGCCAGTAGCCAGAATATCGTTTACCAAGTTTAACGACTGTTGTACTGTCAACTTGATGAGATGCTCCAGCCGCAAAATCAGGCAGTCCACTGAGGTTTGTAAACTGTGTGTGAATATGTGAGAAAAGTAATTTGGCTGATCACATACAAGTGGGCAATTTAACAACACGCTCTTACGAGAATGTGCGAGTATGTGCGTTTGGTGCCATGACCAAGTTGTATTGTGTGGATATATACAAGTTTGTATGTGACAAAGCACGTAAACACGCCATATGAAGGCATGCCGCCCTAAATGCTGACTACGATACCTCACAGACGGTGTTCACAGAGACGCGTAAGTCGCAGGCTTCACTGATAAATCCTTATACTAGCCGCGCATCCCCAATACCATGATTTACTGTATACTCTCATCTGTCATCTCCCCGTTTGTCGTTTCATCCTTATTTATCTTTCTGCGCTCAAACAAGGATGGTCATGTTGGTTTGGAATTGTGACTGTTGGATATATTATCCATAGCCCGAACCCTTATCAGTTTGCTTTTCATGCGTTACACCATGTTCGCAACTGAAACACGATTAATTACCGTGCGCGAACTGAATGCTACAAAATTAATACCGTGAAACATCACGGCCGTCAACACTCCACTCCGGATTTGTAGTTCCAATATCCATCTGATGTGAAACTCAGAAAATCGTATGGAACAGCCGCAAATGGGCTTGGCAGTTTGCTGGGGAACGCGGAAATAATGAGGTATCCGGAGCATTCAACACATCCATGCGCGCCAAGCACATCTACACTCAGACAAAGTGTCCACCACTATACGCAGACATAATTTGACATACAGACACGTCACCTAAGACGTATCTCAATCAAGGGAGGCACGTGAACGGACCACACACGTAGTCTACATCCTCCCTGCCACAAGTACTCTGTGTATATCCGGTGTGTGTGACATCCATTAATGACTTCATTGTTATGCATACAGCATAGATTTTTCAATGTGAAGAGATCGACGAATCCTGAATGTAATTGAAAAATGTAAATGAGGCGAAATGTTGAAAACCCCCAACGAGGTGGTTGATCTTCAATCAGATAGGCAGTGTCTAGAATATAGTTCTGAATGCACCTAGTTCCTACGTCCTGAATCAACTCATCAGATTTTTACTCTTAACATTTATTTGAGGATACTTATTCAACCCCTTCTGGCACACCAACAGATAACCAGAGTTGTAGGGGTTGGATGAAGCGATTGGTTTTGAGTATGGTGTTATTCAAGCCATTACTTAGATCAACCGAAAGGAAGTACTGTGAAAACATCTCTAATTCAGCCATACCATTGAGGGTCATCACCACAATGACCTGTGATTGGTATGCTTCTCAGGGTGGCAATATTGTCATGTAATGAAGCAAATTGGCGATGATTGGGACTATAATTACCGTGTCAAGCAGTTAACATGACCGACTGTGTGTGAATGCAGAACGGCGGAAGGAATGATGGAGTTGCAAACTAGAGGGATGACAGATTAGAGTATAAAGTAAATTAAGATACTGGAAATGCGTAGTTAGCATTAGGACCTACCAGTTATGCCTACAGTTCGGGCATCCAGTTGAATCCAATTTCTGGCTGAATTTCGTTTAAGGAATGTCACTATGCAATTGGCAAACTTTTCAGAGAATCGCATGCAATCCGCTGGCCACTCAGTATTACAGTCTGAAATTACATGCAACTAACTGGAAATTTACAACATCAAAGATGATATCCTTGACACGAAAGTTGAAGCAGATTGAAAAACGTACGGTGCTGCATCTCGAAAGGATGTGGCAGAAATTATCATAGGAAGGCCAAAAGCACGAGTAATTTGAAGCAGCGTGTAGCGTCCATCGACTAAAATTCCCTGCTACTTATTGAGATCACTGCGGATTAACGGTGAAATGGATAGCATGTTTTAGGACATCTCTCGGTCAGAGCACTAATACATTGCCAAGTCCGGTCGTTTCAATTGTGTAGTGATATTAACACATTTTGTGTAATCGATTCTCGTGAAGTGGACAGTGAAGTGTTCGCCAAAATATTCGACATCCCCCATCACGTTGCACAATCACCAGTTCATGCATACATCAAGACTTCCTCATCTTTCTAGGGGAACGCCTGTGAAGTCGCTGAATGGTTCCCACTTGGGCTTTCAGAATTATCTCTCTCTTCAACCTTCCTAAGAGGAATCTTGGACTATTAATGGGCTTCGCACATTTCAGTCGATCGTCAGATTTTAACTCGTAACAATCAACGTACCTAGCTTGTTAGAATTAAGGTCAGTCGCGTGAAATGGTTACTGGTTCAATGAGCGGTTGTTAGCAGCCGTCACTTAATCGACCGGTACCAAGGAAAGAACACAGAATTGAGGACAGAAGTGGGTACTGTGAATTTGACTTTGTTTCAGTTACCTCTTTGCTTACGCAATTTTATCCGGTTTCAAATTTCAGGTTCGAATTGTGTGAATTTAACAAGTGGACTGAAATAACTGTTTTGCATCCTCATCAGTGCAGAAAGAAGACGTGTGTTGCTGCGTCAGCATTTCGTTTATTCTCATCAATCGAAAACCTAAAACATGCAAGTTATGTATAACAGACAAACAGAGGTAGACAGGGTGTGGACACGTATACAGTCACACCATGTATTATGTCATCACTACCAGGGCAACCCTATGGGTTGTTTCAATCACTTTCGTGCACATAGCGCTGGCCGGTGAGTTCTAGTCAGCACAGCTTTCGTCCGAAAATACCCATTGAAGTCATGAGAACGACTGAGTAGCGAACAAGACTTGTTTTCTGTGTTTGATCATCTGGCTAATTACAACACAATAAATATGAAACAGTGACTAGTGTGAAGCAGAAAAACGGTCAATATAGGTTAAGGACTACGTGTTTGTTATCAGTTACGTGATCACTGTTCCAAATCATGGGCTTGATTGATTGTGGGCCAGGGGAGGTTAAGTGTCCGCACAGCTTCACTAAAAGTCCAGCAGCTTCAGGTTCTCATGGCGTAACAATATTTTGAGTGACCTAAATGGGTCAGCCTGGTAACTTGTTATCATGAGGCGTCTGGCAATCGATGATAGGGGGCTTCGAGTAACGGATTCACTGGTTCGAGATTGTTGTGTCATAAGTTGTCTTGACCAGTTCGGGACGTGTCCTGCCACTTGCCCAGGTAGCTGTCGGCCTGTTCTGCCTATGTAAATATCACCGCAAATGTAAGTTAACTAACAGACAACATGAGATACAGGATAGTCAAACAAACTGGGTTCGCAATTATGTAGAACGGGTCCCTTGGTGGTTTGAAGCAAGCTTAATTGGGCAGCCGCATACGTAGGGAGTAGGGCAGATTTCAATTTGTGCCTGATGTCGTTCGCCAAATGATCCCCTTTGAATTGCAAAAATAGAAGTATATCTTTCTTTCGAGCTGTTTGGAATGGCTTATTGTATGTACCCATCATGCTGTGAGTGTCTATGAACTTTTCAGGATATTCGTTTGCCACTACTATTTTTCTCAGTATCTCTTCATCCCTCCGCAGCATATCAAAGATGCAAATACGCCTGGCCCTATGAAATAGGGTTTTGACCAAACCCGGCTTGTATGCTATCGAAACACAGATGGAGAACTGAAGATATTGCCCGCCCCATGTTGTTTGCGGTGCACCAATCGCTGTAATGTCCCATACTCCCACCGGGTGATTAGTACATGCAACAAAGCTGAGCTACCGTCAGATTCCTTCTCATGAGACAGGGATAAGTTCGGGTGAATAGATTTAAGACGGTTAGAAAACAAATCAAAATGATCAGCATCCGTAAAAATCAAAATACCATCAACATACTGTTTGTACAGTAAGGCTTCGATAATGTTATCTGGGATTTGCCCTTCTATCATCCCTACGAAGATGTTGGCTAGTGTAGGACCTAACGGATTACCCATAGCCACTCCGTCTACTTGTCTACAGGAAATTCTTCAAAATTGAATCTGGTGTGTTCTGTACATAATTAGACAAAATCCTAAAGATATTCAAGTGGAATACCTATAACACAGTTTTGGCTAGAAATAAAATCATAAAAACTCAACTGCCTCACGAAGAAAAACGTTTGCAAAAGGGGAATCAACGTCAATCGAACACAGCTTGGAAACTCACCGACACGCATGTCTTTTTCGGCTCAGAAGAATCCTTTAGACAATGGAACGACAACATTTCGCGAACAAGGTCCAGAATCTCAAGCAGCCGTCGAGCAACTTTATGACATGCCGATTTGTCCATACACAAAATTGGTCGCGGGGCTGCTCAGTCCTTGTGTATTTTCGGTGCACCTCTTATTCGTGGTGTTTCCGTCTCGATTGGCATCATGCACATATAGTGATTTTCAGATATATGGTTAAGCAACAACAGTATCTGGAGTTACTGGACTATTTGCCTTTCCAGCGGCATGTTATTTCCAGTAGTTTTGTCTTCTTTAAACTTTTTCTGGTCTTCCAAAAAGGTATTTATTCTCGTCCTCTAATCGTCCTTCCTCATGATGACAACACCAGAACCCTTATCAGGCCTTAGGAACACCAAGTACCGTATTTCTCCCAATTCTATCATGGCTCCATGGTGTTCCTGTTTTAGACAAAATTTCTGACGAATAGGTGCTCATAGAAATTGGTTAGAAATATCAACCAATTTTGCACGAAACCCACCCGTTTTTTGAACTCCAGTCCAAGAGAGATTATATCCAGATCCGTTTATCTGGACTGAATTGATGAGAGATTCTGTATCCACTTAAAGCCTTACCTTCTACTCTATCCAGTTGGTCATTTGTGCTGGTCTGCCTTATTTTCTACATCTGCAACCGTTTTAACTTCACCTACTATGTCAACAGATAGTTTTTTACCAAACCTACGTTGTTCACATATTACGGAAGTACTAACTATGAACCTAGATCTGATAAGTTCACCCCTTCAGTGTGAGCAATCAGTACCACAGCTACACTTCCCCCAAAGGATTTCTCAATAGCTGCGCCTCTGTTCTAGGTAGTATAGACTTGTAATCTATTTTTTACTTAGGTAAAAGCTGTCGAATTTACAGCAAGGGCCCTTGAACTCACAGTTGATGGAATCAGTGAAACTGTCCGTCATCTGCGCAAGTTGAAGGTCAATTGACAACGGAATGAGAGTATGGCAGTTGCAACAAAATGAATGAGACAAAAAGATGATGTATCTCAGACCGGTTATTGTCTGGGAGAATTCTCCGCATGATTTGAAATCTTTGGACTTCTCCGTTAAGCATCATATTCCAATACTCATCACTGATGATAAAATAGAACGTTCTGACTGGATTTGATCTCAGGGCTCTACTGAATTAGGCATCTTCGTCATCTTATTCTCCGCTGCACCAACTGTCTTCGTTCTTACTGAAACCAACCCATAAAAGTGACGTTGTGTAAATTCGTGGAATCACTTGAGACGGGCAGTTAGTCGAACGTAAGCCCAAAAACAGCATAAGCTCAGAGTAAAAGTTTTTGACCACCAAAACATTTCTTGTGACACCTAACTATCAGTCATCACGCGAAGGTTTATACTTTATTTGAAAACCCCTTTCCCTGTCATTTGGCAAGCAAAGGAGGCGATTAAAACTAGTGATTCAGTGAAAAATTTCTGCTGACGAGCCTTCGGATTCTACCTTTCTATCTTTTAAAGACTACTTGTTTGTGACGCCTATTATGGTATATCATCGTGCAGAACCCCAAAAACTCCATCATCTCAACACCAGTCAGGTAGGTCTGATGGGTAATGACTGAACATGGAAAAAGCTAGCTGCAATTGAATAGATGACTGGTGGCTTAGTTTACACATGGATCTTCACCCACTCTTCTTAGGCAAGAGCTTGGTTTCCGTCCGTGCCGAAATCGTGAGTGTCATCCTCAGTTTTGGTTCAAGAAGTCAGCGCGTCGGCAACGAAACTCAAAACAGACTCCATTATCTTCTGAGTCGCTTGTGATGTAGTCCATTGTTATAGGACAAGTGTGTTTTATGTCACAATAAAGTCACCTACCTCCTCCAGGTACCCCTTTTCCGATACAAGACAGAAAGTGATATAGCCTACACTCATGACGGGGTCTCAAATGTGCAGTCACCGTCTACACTTGTCAGGAATCTCCCAACACAAACCTCTTCACACTTCATTTCAGAACGCGCCTCCGCCGTCTAATCCTTTTTGTGAGACAGTAAGCCACTGACTGACGCTGTGCAGAATTATTCTTTTTTTCACACCCAACTCTCCGCGGATTCATCCAGTTCCACTCCCATGGTTTATATGACCCCAGAACTCACCCTTCCTTGAGGTTTGGTATCAGCTCTGCCAGCGCACTTTCTGCGCTAATACAGCTCACATGTGGTAGTTCGAATTCACGAAGAGGTTTTCAGAGTTTACTATTGAAGAAGCGATTAGTCTTGGCGGTTCCATCTTTAGCTCTGACAAATCAAAGACCGAAGCTTCGTTATTTATACGAGCAACTCTTTCCTCTGTCCTAGAATATGCAGTTGTTTCATAATCTCGCCCAAAGGTGATGCAATTTGTGTGTGACTTCTTATTTGTGGTTCCTGCCTAGTGTTGCTTGAGGTAGTCTACCCAACACCTTCCATCTCTCTGCCGCAAGACGCTCAGGTAGCCTATTCTTTAGTTGTGTTTGTCTGATTTCAATAGCATTCATGCTTATTAATTTCAGGCTATTTCAAAGCTCCCAAAGTAAACTGGCATGTAGGTGTTCTTCATATGAGTGTTTACCATTTGGGGGTGATTAACTCAATTCACACAGAGTCACGGGTAGTGCAGATGAAGGACAGTATTAAATCAAGAATATGGATGAGGGTACTGTGTCTTCTTTCATAACCTTACCAGAGCAGAGTAAAACATCTGATATTGTGTATTAACATCTCTTTTATTTACAGCGGTTAAAGACGAAAAATGTAGATAGTGTACATCTGAAAAATAAGGACATACAGTGAGTGGACACGCACACAAGTATGCCAAGTAACATTTACTCAATGCTACCGCAACCTCATGAGTGTTCCAGCCATTCCTGTACACAACGCCGCTTTGTAAATTCGGATCAACGTAGCCACCCCGAAGACCAGTGACTACGAGTTTATGTTGCGTAGAAGTATTTTTAACGAACTAAATAAGTCAACTTGGCGACTTACTATCCATTTTGGGACGTATTCTGCTGCCTTCTGAGGTGGCTGTCTAGATGCTCTGATTGTGTAAACGTCAATGCAAATGCAGTGTATTGGCATGCAATGTGAGAGACTACAGTTAGACGAACTGGGTTCATGATTATGTAGACTTGAGAATTTGGCTGCGAAACTACGTAACCTCATACGTAGAGGTTAGAAGAGAATTCAATTTGTGTCTGATACTGTCCGAGCAGTTTAAACTGGTCAAGTCAACTTGCTCACCCTGTTGTAAACATCGCTGGATGTATCGTGAAGGTTATTTGCTATCAGCGTGTTTTAGGATCTCGTTCCCTAATTGTCGTTTAGGAAAGATGCAAATAATGTATTCAGCTCAATGAAACACGATTGCGACAAGCCACGTTAGGGGTAAAAAAATCTGCGGGACTGAAGATGTTGTCCACGCCACAGTTACAGCGACGTTTAACTAGGCGGAACAGTTTTGACAGCTGCGTCATTAAAAAGCAGAACATTTCCTGAATTGTTCAAAATAGCCGCTCACCATTTCCAAATGAGTGACAAGCGTTTTGTTGCGACTTGCTACCATGAGGCTCAGGGTTCAAGTGGACAAATCTAAAGTTCACTAGCTTGTTCAGCATGTGCAACTGAGGCATGCTGCGACCGCATCATCGATGGCGTTTTCTACTTCCTGCCATAGAAGATAAGGGTAACTGGTGCAATACTTATGACTGACTAGTGTGGATCACGGAATGTCATCGTAAACACTGACCAACAGCGGTTCGGAAGAGAGTGCTTCTAGTGGACAAGCTAGATACTGTGTGAAATAATATGTGGGTATTTCAAGTAAAAATGAACCCCAAGGAGTTTCATGTAAAATCTCTGGACAATAGCACGTAAGATGTTATGGAGCGGGTAGTCGGCTAGTCTTCTTTTTGCTTAGGCGGTATTCAGTAAGACTTTCGAGTCCCCTTTGTTGACTGGCTCACAGGATGAATAATTTGACCTCGCTCATGCGTACTGAAATTAATAAAATGTGATCTGGACATGACACGATCACAGGGCTGGATTACCTGTAAGTTTTGTTAGAACAATATTTTTGTCGTGTCCAAGCTACATTTTTTAAATTTTCTATGCAAACACAACATGGTCGTCTATTCATCATGACCTTGACGGTACAGTCGACTGTAAGAAAACCATAGCTTTGATTGCTTCTGAAAAGCACGTTCCGATAAGTATGGTTCCATATCGAAAAACTTGAATATGGAAATTTCAACGAACTACGCGTAGCCAACTTTATTCAGGAACGTTATCTTTAAACTGTGACCAGTTCAATTGGTTGTAGATATCCAAATCGTGACAGCTTAAAGTAGGGTATTGCGGAATGATAACTGGGCGACGAATCTGAAATGTGTTCTACATGAGTGAAACTACATGTCTGATGATTGAAAAAGTATGTAACAATGCTTATAGGTTATACAACAAAATTGGGAAGACCTGCTATTGTCAAAGATATACATTTATACAAAGTTAGAAACGGAAGTGTAAGAAAGAGGGCACCAGATTCTGTGTTGTCTAGGGTGTATACTTCAGAATGAACACACTAGGCGTTTTCAGTCACGATTGTTCGGAACACAATCACCATCTACATCAGGGTAAAGTTAAGTCGACTATTCGCCAAAGCTCGATACCCGTATAGGTGTGTGTCAGGCCATGCCCAGATCATTTCGGAAAATGGTGTGACCAACAACGTGATTTGGTATTGATTATTTCTGTTTAATACATATATTCGGTTGTTTCAAAACGATGGAACAACGATAAGCGATTATAAGCGCCTAGGTCGTCCGTTTGTGTGATCTGAAGCGAAAGTCTATCACCTATTCAACCTATTACTTGTAACCACTGCCTTTGTATTATTCGTAAATTTGTCAGATCCAATAATTTACAGGAGATCCCGTTGCAACAAATTTGGGCTTCGGCTGGATGCGAGCCCTTGACAGGAAGAACACACGCAAACGCAGCAAGCGCGTATCAGGTTGAACTATGTGCACGAGACTGTCATGTTGATCTTTTTGGGTGGTCAGTCGGCGTGCCCCCGCTAAGCCTGCTTGTCGGAGGGCTGGCTCCACGCCGTGCATGACACCCGTCCCGCCATTCGGCTTTATGGGACAGTCGTGGCAGCTGCAGAGGTCGTAATGCCCTAAGCACCACCTACCAACGTTAGATCCACATAACATAGCTTCAACTCATTAATGTGACAATGTTTATGGGTCGCCATGGCTGCAATGGTTCAACAGTGCGTACCTCAGTGGAGGTTTTACCGCCCAATTGCAGACAGCCAAACACTGACTAGATTCTGGTGTCTCGACGCCTCGCGCTTTGTGGTAGGTTAATCTTGTCTACATCCAAGATTCACAGGTGGTCTGTTAGGTAATAGAGTTTGGCAACAAAACAAATTCCATTCACATATATGGACCTCCGACCTTTTGTCTCACAGAATAAGCCCCGACAACGGCAATGCTTGTTGTGCAGGCTATTGGTTCTGGTTGTGACCTGTCTTTGTTGGTTTACTCAACTAAGCACTACTTGACTGGATAAATTATACGGCAAGTAACACAGGAAAATGAATGGAAATGATGCTCACCAAAATAACAATATTCCTAGTAACCACATTCAGGATTACTCTTGCATAACCGTAGTGATTATGGCCAAGCTATAGTTTTGGTGTCTACCATAATGTGCGCTCCTCGCCGGGTCTCCAGTTTATTGACTTAATGTATGGGATGTACAGCACATCCACTGTTAGATTGGGACCATCTTGGAATCTTCGTGATCCGCTCAGGCTCTGACTGGAAACATGTGGGCTAATCAGACTCACTAGCTTGAGTGCTGTCGCTGGTCGATTGAATTGTTCGTAAACTAATTACATTCAATGAAGCGAGTCGGTGAAAGCCACAAGGAAGCTATCTCATGGACGCCGGCTTACTTCTGCTTGCAACATTTTTCGCTTGCGAGGTGTAGGCGCCTGGCTGTTGGTTGCTTCAAATTAGTCCTTTAAGTCCCAAGAATGAATTTCAATCGTTTTTGTTCTTCACCTCGAAATCGGAGCTTTTTTAATTGACGGCTACATCCACAAAGGTTCGAAATGAATATCATAAGGTTCCACGATGTCCGTGCTCGAAACGACCCTCCAAGACAAATCCGGACTTACTTGGACTCATCACTTAGGAGATGTAACGAATGAGCGTCGGACCGTCACAAACGATGCCCATACGACTGGTGATCTAGCGGAAAGGAGTCTCGGTTAGTGCCCTAAAAGGTTGCCCGGTCAGACTAGTTACACATGTTGAGTCTAAACAAGGACGAAACTGGTCGTGGAGTGTCGGTCTGAAGGGGAACACTATGAATCGTCACAAGAGCGTTTTATTCTTCCTGTGTGTACCATAGGAAATCTACAGATTAGAAGAAGCTCAGAATGTTCACGTACCAAGGAATATGTTTGTTAGATGGTGTATAAATAGAGAGGAAGCCAGAAGATTGATTCGGTTTCAGAGGCAACGTAACAGCAACCCAATCCTTACCTATCAGATATGCAACGATCACACTGCAACATACACCCGACAACAGCTGGTTGGCGTCAACAGTATGAGGTTGAGAGGATCATCATTCCACCACAGTGGTTCTGACTATCAATTTATATGAGTGACCGAATGTGTGTATTAAGTCTTCGGCTGAATTCAGTTACCGAGGACGCCCTTATGACAGACTATGGTAAGTTGTTCCAGATTGGACATACCCGGACGCTAAGAGATTGTCCTCTGCAAGTTATCCGCCTCATCTGATGACACAGCTTAAGCAGGTTACGTCTGGGTGACTATTTTTTTTACTAGGTACAAGTATTTTACCAGGTATTTTTAACGAACTAAGATAGGAAGCACAGTGTTGTAATCCATTTTGTAGCTGTACTTTGTACCTTCTAAATAAGGCTAATGTCCTTCACGAAGTAAACACGACGAGCTTAGATATTCAGTCCCAGATGGAGACGCAGTAGCGAGTTGAAAGTACTACAGAAACAGTCTGAGCGAAATCGTCCAGGTGACATGGTGATGAACCTAAGCATCAAGTTGGTCTTTTTGTACACTGATGTATTGCTCTGAGACGTGCTAAAACCATTTGAAACAATGGTGTCAAAGTGGTGATCACGCATTTATGCCTGGTTTTTCGCATTCCAGAAACTACTGTGTGCAGCGTGAATGAGGAAGATGCTATGCTTCACCTTTAACCTTGTTAAATGATAGGTGGCTGTCTGTTGCCCAAGTCTGAACAACCATGTAGCCTCTCATTTTCAGGCCCATTGTCCACTGTGTCCAATTTCAGTGCTGTCGACATAACGTTGTCCAGATGAATTGACATGCTGTGGAACTTCGAGTAGAGTTAGAATGAAGAGCAGGAGTTTCAGGATGAAACCGTGTATCAGACCACTAGACGCACAGTACCAATCTGAAAAGGCCGAAATCACTCTGACAATAAAGAGGGGATCTTGGAGGTAGTCGTTGAGTCTCAGGAATAGGGGGTTTTTCAGCACCATAAATACGAAGCTTCATTCAGAACGTTAAATGGTCTATTCAGTCGATGACCTTGGAGAAGTCTGCAAAAACCAACTGGTTTGCTTTCACCAACAGCTTTTGCCCAACCTTCCTGACTGACACCAAAATCTCTTCTGAAATCCGTGTCTACTCTCAGGCAACAGTCCAGATCGGGCGAAATGCATACCTAACTGTTCTTCAACTTAGCAATCTATGACCTTCAATATAACCGACAATAACGCAGCGGACCTGTAATTAACGTTCTCGTTGCTACCATCACCACTAAAGATGGATGACATCGTGTACACACTCCAAACTTTGAAAAGCTCACATTCTTGGAGAGATCGATAAGAATTTCACGAGCACTGACAGCCGTTTAGCGTACCTCTTTAGTACCAAAAGAGAAATCAAGTCTGGATGTGGAGGATTATTTTCAGGAGGTTGATAGCTTTTGAATACGATATGTACGGTGAGAGTAGTTGTTACCATGACATCTGTAGTGTGTGTACTAGATGCACACACTGACCCTGTGGAGCCCGTAAGAAACACAGTCAGATGTTGGTTGCCATGACCGTTATCGGCCCCTACATTTGAGACGGTCAACCCACCCGTGTGGCGCAAGCCAGAGATGGCGGGATGGCTTTTGTTGATGGAAGCAACAGTGCTACGGAACATTTGTGGATTGACACGAAGCTTGTTAGCCAAGTTTTGCTGGTTATGACGTACATCGGTGCGCACAAATGTTTTCGCCCAGTTATGGACTTGCTTGTTACGTCTGACAAGTTATTGAGCCCATGTTGGGTTGGTGGTAACAGTATTGACTTCCAATTGCTTGATAGCTTTGTTTTTCTCTCAGGACTGGGGAGTAAGAAAGTTGTGAGTGATGTTTACCTTATACTGACTAAAATCTCCCACTACATATCAGTACTAACAACTTTACCAATGTCCTGAATTTCAACTTGAGGTAAAGTCCTAGCCGTAGGGCCATCGATCGGAGCTAAGAGAAAATTTACTGTCTTCTTCTCCAAATGATAAGACAATCTAAGCATTACTTACAAGCGAATGTGCCAGGGTGCTTGTATTTGATATGTCAGTCTTGGCTAATGTGAGGTCACTCGTGCGGTTGTCCCATAAAAGAGCGACCAGAGTTCGAGTCTCAGCCGTGGTGAAAATATGCACTACTGACAAGCTGCAACAATAGCAAAACCTGAGTGTACTGTTCCTTTTAGAAAGGTGGTACCTGAGGGTTTACGGAAATACGAAAGTTGTGATAAGCCTGAACACTGTTCACTTTACATCTAATCATTCAAGGACATTCTTGCTCATCGGTAGGCTGTGTTGTCAACTGGCTGTCACATTTCCAAGTATAGAACACAAGCGGCAAGCTGTCGGTATGTTTTGAACGGGTAAATGAATAGACCGGGCCATCAAAACGTTGAAGTTTTCTTCATAATCAACATGTAGCAGACAACCTAGTATGTGGTATTATTTTCATCTAATCATTTCTTACACAAACAACATCACGATCGTATTAAATTAGGCAATGTCATCAGAAACGCAAAATATCTCATCTGAATTTGTTAACACAAGCCACAATCATGTCGATCACAACTTGCTAATTACAACAAGAAAGTTCATCATATGTCCTGTTTATTGGTCAAATTTGTTTTGTCTAACTAGTCATGACGAGCATTGGTCGTTCTCTTCAGTAAGTGTTAACATTCATTAGCTTTCTTATTAATGACTAAAATCGGTAGTGATACAGTGGCATGAAGATCATCAACAGCTCACAGCTGTTCTTGAACACGGACTCGGTTCACAGTTGGTAAGATTCATGGAATTCGCAGGAAGTCCACAGATCAGTGAAAACTAAGAATGTTCATTTACATCTGAATCGATGTTGAACGTTTCTGAGGAAAATGGCTAGTCGGAAGATTGAATCAGTTCCAACGAGACCGCAGGAAAAATGCTACGAGAAAATCAGTGGATAGCGAGTCCAGTAGAATTCCAACCACTGCCTATCAAGTGTATGATCATTGCACTGCAAAATATAACAAGCAACAGCTAGCTAGCATCAATGGTGAGAAATTCAGAACGAATCCAGTCTGCCGGGGTTAGTCTGATGACCAACTTATCGGATTACTCGATGTGGTGCCCCGAATATGTATATCAACTACCTTTGACGTAATTACGGCAAACTCTGATAGGTTGTTCCAGATAGGGTATAGTCACTTCATTTAGGAGATGTTTGAGTCGGTAAGAGTTTCTACATACTGCTATATTCTTATGCTTTCCAGGGTACCTGACCCTTCTATACTTGCCGAAAATCGGCAACGCAACTCGGCAGATTTTAAAGAGTTTACTCTGAGGATTTGCAGCTGAGGAAAGCCAACCAATATGAAGCATATAGCTGATATCGCTTTAATTGACCTCGTTGTTGAAAGCACTGATACACTAGTGAGCATACCGAACAGTTAAACTAGAACCTTAAAAGTGGGAATTGCACGTTTAGGGGTGTACCTTTTCAATCCTAATTTCATTACAATGGATAGTCTGTTTGAAGTTGCTAAGGTTTCTATGGCGCTGAGTGACTCAATTGCTTACGAGAAGAAGTGTGAATAGAACCAATACGTGAGTCACTCAGTTCAGCTGCTCAAAATTATGGGTACTTTTTAAGAAGAACTCTGTCCACTAGCTGACCCTAAGCAACTGAAACTGTGTTCATCAGTAAGCAACGAAACTTCAGGATACGCGATCAGTGTATCAGTGTATTAGGTCGATGTCTATTCGATGTATATTGTCAAAGCATATCAGGTGTCCTTCGTGTTTGTAAACTTTAAGTAAGGTTATCTAAGTTGAGACTGGGACCGATAGCTTCCGTGGATGCTGAGGCCCCTATCCAATAGAATCCAGGTCCTAGCATTATCGTTTGAGACAGTAGTGTTTGTATAATGTGTATTACTTTGACACACTCTATTGGGAACAGGTGTTCCCCGGTTGGTCACTACTGTTAGGAAGGATATTGGATCTATGAAATGATATATGAATTGTTATGCATTGATATGTGAACGGAAATATCTAATTTGCAATTTGATAGGTTAAAATCCAATCCACAATCATGGATGTTCTTTGTTTCTCACACAGCGAAACTTTACTTTCCACAGTGTTGTTCATCTGTCTGTGTGAGTACTGGCTAGAGAAAAGTTTACACCATTGAAACTCATGGGGAAGTTTATAGATGAATAGTTCTCGTTACCTAATCGACCACTGGTATAGCCTTTCGTTAAATTACTTCCTATTGGTTGACTGGAGCTAGGCAAAACTGTCTGAAGCGTTTTCTTTAAGTTCACCCGCCAATTTTTCACTATAGGTTGTTACTTGATAAGCTTTCCTATCGCTACTCTAAACCCAGTGTGATTAAGCGAGGGAATTTGACACCCTTAGGACCTTAAGTCTCT
>QNGE01006163.1:0-34510 GCA_008508345.1 Paragonimus westermani | reverse complement strand
AACGAGAAATAACGAAATAATTGTGGGGCCGGGTGCGTGCCAATGATTGTTTTCACCGGAATCCAATGGAAGGTACAGAAGTATATAATTAGAGCAGTTCGTGTGGAGCAGATGAGCTTGACTATAGTGGACACAATGGAGAAGGTCCACACATTGTGAAATGATGCGAATCAGCCAACTCGGCAAATTGTCCACGGCGAATGCCATTATGACGAGGTGGATATTTTGTGGATCTAGCAAACCGTACAAACCTGTTCGGCAACAAACCCGAGGAACACGGCTAATGGACACTACATCCAGCGATGGAGTACAGAGGCCGTGATAATCTGACTGCCCAAGTGATGTGGATTGTTGAGAGA
The DNA here is from genome assembly GCA_008508345.1 of Paragonimus westermani. Classification (NCBI taxonomy): domain Eukaryota; kingdom Metazoa; phylum Platyhelminthes; class Trematoda; order Plagiorchiida; family Troglotrematidae; genus Paragonimus; species Paragonimus westermani. The sequence goes on along the minus strand of QNGE01006163.1, from coordinate 34,151 downwards.
ACGTAAGTATCGGAGAGAGTGCACGAGATTTCTGACTTTGAAAGAACCACGAACTGTTGTTCGTTAGTGACCGTGTCGTGCTCTCACTCTAACTACTCGCCAGATAACTAATAGAGAGGGGTCGAGATTGCAGTATTCTCATGAAGAGATGTATGTGCACCGGAACGTTCTTCAGTTTGGTCTCATGTTATAGGCAGAGACAAAAAATGTTCCCAAATTTGGCTGTTTAGAGTTGGCCTGCGGAAATCTGACCAAATTGACAGTTTAGGTAACTGGTTCAGCAGGACGGAAGAAGGAGTATGAGCTGGGTGTTGATGTCACGTTATTTACGGTGTGCATATTTGATTACAAATTGAAACCGTGATCTTGAATATAGTAAGTATACTCTGAACGTGGGAGCATGGAGAGGATTGCGCCCTGCGGAACACCATATCTGCTGTTAGGCACTGATGAGGTTCGATCATACAATTGAATGTCTATGTTTACATCTGCAAATTAATCTTGCGAATGCTCGACGGTTAAAGTGTGAAATTGACGGGAAATTGAAGTATCCCCTGTATTTGAGTGCAATCGATCGTATTGAATTTTTCTCTGGTGCGTATGCAAACGGTTCTTCATGTCCCGTGGAGCGGTGTCATGCTGCCAGAAACCAATATTAATATCAAGTTTCGGGCAAGAGTGTTTGTCCATGAGAGGGAGAAAATTCATTATGTTTGCCTGAGTTTCCATTGAAGCGAAAATTGGTTTTTCCAATATTTCCACTGCGGAAGTGGTGCAGGTTGTCGGTAGAAATTTGGTGGTGCCTATTTTTGGAATTGATGTATTGCGTGGCAACAGTCGGTGATTTGTGTGTTCTGCGTAACGCTGAGCGCACAACTTGTTTAGGGGATGCCACAGAGGTCAGCACATTCCTTGAGGACCCACAGATAAAAATCCGTCAGATCCGCCTACTTTGCTGGACTTCAGCGGGATAAGTTTATCAAAAACATCTGAGCTGTCAATGTGAGTAGACGAGCCGGGCAAAAACAAAACTCTGTTGTTGGGGGTGGGTGAGAATGAGTTATTCGTAATTATAATCCCTTCGTTCTTCGTCGCCAATCGGTTTCTTGATAGGACTGATCAGTGCATTCGACCTCTTTATGATTTGGCAGATCTCGCGGTGGCTTTTGTTTTCTGCAGTGTGTTATTTTCGTGATGAAATCATACGAGCTGGTGCACATCTGATTGACTTTTAGAGTTATTCGGCTGACATCACTGTCTCGTACGGGGATCAGAAGTTACAGTTATGAATTGCAAATGTCAAACTGGAGCTCAGCTATTTAGATGACAAGTTTTTGGCAGAAGAAAGCAAGGCGGGGAAGTTACAGTATGCGTCATATTGCTGTCGGCTTCGCCGAGTGTTAAGACTCAATGTTATATTCGTGTAAAATGAGTGCATTGCGTTAGTTGATTGGACAGTATTCCGCGTCAGCGATGACACGTTATCAATTTGCTTTGGGAACGCATGGATCGACCAATATCTCCGCCTCACCTTTTTTGTTTCGATTCAATGTGTATTGTGTTGTGAAAAAATTTCTTACAACACATGCGTTGTGGACTGCAAGTAATCTAGAATAACTGCTGCAATTTTGCAGTGTGGCTAAACGACATTTGGTTGCAAATTATAACATTGGACTATTCAAGTTCGGAAAATCTGCTCAATATCATGCTTCCGGTTTATTGAATCGACGGGAATCTAGCATACACTAAAAACTATCGTAACAACCTGGATCTAAATGGTATGCCTTCTTAATTTGATCTGAAAATTTAACCATTAATTGTTTTAGTGTTGCTCCTCAGAACAACACTTAGGTTTACACTTTGCACCGCTGCTGGATTTTTGACGCGATGTGGAACGTTTCCTTCCAAACGCAATTCCAACACACAATCTACAAGAGATTATCCAGTTATCTAGTGTTTTGATTATTGGATTTTTGGACGAGGACTGGGAATTTTGTATTACGCTCAAGACGGTTTGATAACATAGGTGCTCAACGCATGATAATTTTAACACAGGAGCCCAGGATCCACCTGTCCACAGTAACTGCTTTTCGTGGATTGTGTTAAGTACAATGGGGGCTGAGCTTTACTGTATTCTGATTATTTCTCGTCACTTTAACATCTCTATGGCTGTGCAGGAGTAATCAACCTATTGACTTTCTAAGCACAAATATTTAGACCGGTTGCTTGCACGCTTTATTGTGCACTACCAATTAGCTCTGATAGTTCTACACATTTGCTGAATGCCATCCGACATATTTGGTTACATGTGCATTTTGTGAACATTTGTGGGTGGTATTAAACTTGTCACACTACCGGTAAAGCTGAACACATTCAATCCCAGCTTCAATCCACACCGGTCGTGTGAAAGTGGAATGAACTAAGGATAAGTTTGCCATCTCCTGATAACTGTTCACAAAGTTGTGAATAAATCTAGCCTCCATTTTTGTTTGAACTGAACAAATCGACATAGTTCGACAGTGATTTTAACTGGCGGCGTTTATGTTGTGAACATAAACACAATCACCTGGCCGGTAAACATTAGGACCGGTTCAATTTCGATTTGTGTGAGATTATATGTTGGCGGTACGAACTAACGCAAAAGTGTACAGTGTCCGCAGTTACCACTGAGGTTGTGATAAATTTTGCAGGCTTATAAATGATGGACTCCAACTCACTCTGATTTTGAGTTAACGCCTGTTTTTCATAACAAAGTGAGTCCGAACGAAGACTTTACATATTGCGAAACACATTTGTGACCATTTGACTTCAAACAGTATGCGGGTATCTCTTTTAAGGAGCTGATGTTTTGGATGGACAGAAATCCCTCAACTTATTCGAAACAGCGTCGATGCGGTCGTCTGCGAAGTCGGTAATTCTATATTTGTTTATTTTTCATATAAATATAAAAAGTACAGTTGGTCGTTCAATAAACCTCAGAAGCAGGATGCACGGTGACTGCAAGTCTTGTGAGTTGGTATCGTTTCCACCAGGATTAACGATCAGTTGAATAAAGTAGTTGATTTTTTATTCAAGTATTCCACTATTTATTTGGTATGAACTTCAGGAATTTGTGATATTCTAGATTCTCTGCTAAGCATGTTTCGGTTTGCGTGATATATATAGTAGTCATTTCAGAAGTTGTTTTGTTAATGGTCTACTTCAATGAATGCCAAGAAAAAATTCTATCCTATTTTCCGAAATTCTTCTTCCGAATGGCTTCCATTTGCTGAGTGAGACGAGTCGTTTTTTGGTTTTCAATAATAAGCTTTACTTTAATGACTTTTGTATACTGTCTATTATCGCGTAAGCTTACTACGGGTTTGGAACATTGTTCTTTTGTAAACAGCATTTCGTGTTAACGGCGTGTGGTTCGTGATGAAACTGCGCTGCTTCCCACTGGCTTTCCGCTTGTCAGAAGTAATCACACTATATAGTCATCATTGGGTTTGAAAGTTGCATCTTGTTCTCTCACTTACAGTCCTCGGTCTAATTGTTACGTAATCTCACTGTCTCATGGTAAAATTGCATGCCAGTTAAGACCAAGTAGACATTTAGTCTACCTCCGCCCAAATGAGAAGTGGCCCCCGTTTTCGAAGAGAATAAGCCCAAATCGTTTGATTCGGAATTTATGCAGCAGTCAGAGGTCAGTATCTCGTTGAAACTTTGTAGCAGTATGAAACTATTCATATAAAATATAGTAGTTGTGAAACCAGACCAAACATCTTCACAAAATTCTGACCAGCTGTTCTACCAAACAACATTCAGACAGACCACACAAATGCTTGTACAACTCGAAATCTGCCAGTCTATACATTTATCACTGTTTACCACTTGTCTGATCAGAATGTTGGACTGCGCATTTCCTTGGTAGATCATTAGCACGACATAACATGAACTGATTGGTATACTGTTGCACTTACGCAACGTGGTTAACAGTGAAGACTCCACGATAAGTTCTCGACGGTTACTTTCATAAAATGGCTAACTTAAATATAAAGGTTATGTAATAACGACAACTCCTTTAATAGAGTGTTTTCATCTTTGATGGTGTGTGCTCCAAGATCGACCGATTCTGTCCATGATTGAGCTGTAGTCAGTGAGATTAAAAAATGGGATAATTTACGCTGTTCTACACAGGCGATTTAGTGACATTCTGCAAGCTCATTGGCTGAAACGTTTTTTCCAAAGTGGAACACATAACACTGAAGTTCAGGAGATTAATTATCCGATTTTTAACAAGGGTGACATTCGCCTGAATGTGAATAACACTGCCATCCACTCGGTCAAACCAGTCATTTTTCTTATATATTGATATGTCACCATATGGTTGTGAAAACACTGCCACGAATAGATACGAGGAATCAGTGGATGCAAGGCTACAAGTTTGATGTATAACATAGAAAAGGCGGAATAAATTTGATTTCTGAACAAGGTACATTGTTGACTTAAGATGTTTTTCGAAATGTTATTTCGTCTACAAGAAAATATCACATTTTGGCTTTCGTCTTAAAATTGCTTTCATGCCGTCTGCAGCCAGTATCTAGCAGCGCTATGAAGCTTGCGGACATCGGAAAGAAAGTTGGGCATAGCCAAAATAAACCATGGGTTTCGTACAATATTGTCTCATCCAGCAACAAGGGCGCATGTTAACAGACTGCGACACGGATAAATTGAACAGCGACGAAGAAAAAGCACTTGAATGTTCTTGACCACTCTTTTTTATAATTCAATTCAGAGGAACTTATCGATTATCAACGTCATCAAATCTAATAGTTTGTTAATAACTCGGCGCGTTAGTCATGATGTACGATCATTTCACACAGGCAATGCTTAAACAGTGATTGCTATCAAAAACAGTTATGCTGAAATCAGAATTGACGCGCTATCTAAACTTTGTCATGATGTAATATGTACAGAAAGAAAATACTAAACACTACTTGAACATATCAGGTGTAATCTTTGTATGAACAATCACCGGGGAGTGGTATTCAATCTGCTGTTGTAACAAGATGTTTATGTGTTGCTTTTCGAAAGGTAGCGCTGAAACTATCTACTCTTACACGAAAATTAATTACGTACAGGGTCCGAAGGTGGTTAAAAGTAGAACTTGCGTTAATAATCAAATGCTGGTCATTCTGACCAAAAAATACCAAGGTATACTATATGTTGATATCATGATTTGCCAAACTGAGTCTTTAACAGCTTATTGTATAATGAAAGCATTTCAAAAGTCCCACCATCTTTAACTTTAATGTGAAAGAATGAGCGAGACGGTGACTAGAGGGTAATGAATATTTTATGTTCATACCTATGTTTTTATCGGATGAACATGTTTATCGCCTACCTCGCTCAAAAACATGCGTTGTACAAGTGTTCCGATTTTGTGGCCCGTGGCACAAACAGTCAGATGTGTAGAAATGAGGCAGGTATCCGAAACGCTTGAAATTTCTGTGTGCAATATTGCTACATCTGCTGTCTACATACGGACTCTTGTAAGCTGTGTCATAGGGGTTTGTGCAGCCTCCGGCAAGCAGCTGGCAGTCCCCCTGATCTGATGTATGCGCGTGAAAGAGAAAATTAATTTCGGCTGCTTGTGCTTCGTAGTCAGGTGATCGATGAACATATCAAAAAGTGAATTTTCCCCCAATCTTCCGCAAAAAACTTGATGGAATGTGAATAGCAAAAAAAACTGTGTTAGTCGTGGTCGCATTATGACAGAAATTCGACAAATAATCTTGAGGAACAAATTCTTCTCAGCTGTTTGAGGGATTTTTAGAGAAGACCAAACAGCTTGTTGAACATTTGGAGGTAATCGCACGAAATTTCGAAAGACCCTAAGTTGCTCTTGTAATCGTAAAAACAAGATAAAGTAACCATAACAAGCTATTGTGTTACGTTACATGATGGCAGAAGACGCTTCGCCCCAAATAACTGCGCGTCGCAAGTCGAAAAGGAGAGCTTTAAGCTGGACACATGTTATTTAATGACACTGTTAGTTCCATACAAAAATATTACTTGCAACAATGCGTAATAAAAGTAAACGGTTTACAGTCACAATTTAATCAGAACGGATTAACTGAATTCTGGGGTCGTAAGAATTCTGTTGTTCGACAACGACACGGAAACCTACTTCACTGTGTTATTCAAAATATTCGTCATCCCACTGATGTTCGTACTTGACTAAGCGGGTTTCGTATCCGGGCTATTTATGCTAATTTTGTCTCATCGAGTTCAATGAAAACTTATAGTTTCACACCGTCGCTCAAGTTATGTGATCCGTTTTACACTGTCATTGCTCACTTTACAGAAACTGGAAGTAGACCGATAAATAAGACAAACAAAACAGTCCGATGAATTACGGTTTGGAAGGTGGGAAGATATTTTACGAAAAGGTGATCATCACAATGTTGCGGCAGCTAAATATGCTTGGTTTGCGAAGTTGTGTGTTGCACGAAATCCCTCACAGCCTATGTTAAAACATAGGACCACGAACGCGTACACTCACTTGCATGGTAATCGTGTGTTCAAGCCCAATGGGCAACAGTAAGTTGTCACTTGTTCAAGTAGCACGTCCCCCATAATGCGTACACAGTACTTCATTAGTGGTTACTGGGGTGTCAAGTGCACGCAATACACAACTCAAAAGCGAGGCTACTTGTTACTCAACATTATTGCCCTACTGACAGGGCTACTGCTATTCCACGAGCTCCACGTACATCCATGAACACCGGTAACCTCGTGGCAACTTTGGAAAAGTTCATCACATAAAACATGCCAACAAGGAATTGTCTATGATTTGCAGCACTCCCGTTTGCCATTTTCAATAAAACTCTTTCATCAGGGTTCTCGTTACTGATAGAGTTTTGAGGTCCAATATGCTATGAGCTGAACATCAATCGCAGCACTTGAATTCAAACAAAACGTTCAACCAACCTAACTCGATAGAGATTTGTATGCTTCCGTTTGACTCTTATTAGGATTTGTCAGGAATGTATACTGCGGTCGATGCGAAGTGTTGTCCCCTGACCTCGTTTGCTTGAAGCAAAGTTCTTAGTCACAACGCCAGTAACTGCAAACTTTGCATGGCTGTCTAGCCATACCCAAACACCCAACCACAGTGTATAGCATTCAGTTTGCCAGTTAATTTCGGCAAGTTAGCGCTTCCATATAGAAATGGCTGTACCGTGAAATGTGTCATTAATGCCTTCTAACCCAGCTGCGCTGAACACAGCTTGAAAGAAGGCATGTTTATTTGTCACAAATCTGAAGACTGCATTTATAGACACACACGCATAAAACTCGGATAAACTTTCAAATCAATGGGATATGATATGGTCAGCTGGAGAAATAGACCATGTGAAGCAACCTGTCCAATGTTGCGGACTATTCCACCTCTCAGTGTCCTTTTGTTTTCGGTGTTGATCGGATAGACTACGTATATACAACGTTATAAATTGTTAAAGGTCATAGGTTAGTTCGAAGTTAATGTTTATGTGTGTTGGGGGATTAATATCACACAGCTTGCTTGTAATAGGTTGCAAAAGTACATAGAAAACCGTCCTCACATTATCGCATACGGGTCAAGATAACGACTGAACTGCATAGAAGTAAATTACTAAAAATAATCTACACCATCCACAGTGGTTAATTTGTGGCTGATAGGTCAGGGGTTCCTATCCGCACGTTGTCAGTCAACAGACGAAATAAGAGATGTTAACATATTTTTGGATTTTCAATTGTTACACAATTCCTCAAGGTTGTTCACCGTATGTGTGACGGTTGTTTGCTTTAGAAGTGGTTGCTAGACGTAGACGCAGTTGTTAAAACTAGGGACAGGCAACCGAACAATTTTAGTTCAAAAGCCTTTTGCTCACAACACCGCGATATACGAATTTAACGACCATGTCCTCTAGTTTATGTTACCAGGTAAGCTTGAAATGCTGGCAGAGTGGAAGTCGCACTCTTACATTTTCGGGTGAATTTGTTCTGTGTAAATTTTTGTTGTTTCTAATTGTTGCCTACTTTGTAAAACCGACTCAGTGTATTTTGCTTTACAGTGCCCTTAATTGTTCTGTTGGCATATTTTTGCACAGGTTTTACTGTTCGATGAGGCAAGATGTTCTTATTTACCTTGTTTAAGAGGCGAAAGTGAAAGCAAGTGCATTTTACGTCCAATCAGATCACACCAGTCGACAAACTTTTCCCAAAAGCGGAATTTGCGTTTGTTTAAATGTCGTTCATTTGACTTCATTTACTTACACGCGTATCATTTAGTAACCAATAAATTAACTTTCAAGGGTTGGTCGCGAAGATTAGTCACACTGATTGGTTGTAAATGTATGGGAAAAACTTTTACGGGGCTTTGATTACATCAGTTACGAAACGTGCATTTTTGTTAGTGCCCAAGTGCAGTCAATGCCTATTGTACTCCCACTCCTAACGTTTTGAAAAAATCAGTATTAGCTGTCGTGATATCGATTTATACAACGGAAGTGTAGCATCTTCCACGTGCAATATATGCGTTTACATTTGAATTTACACAAGTTTACTTTGCCTGGTTAGCATTTTATCCTCATGTAGTGTTGTGATCCATCTTGAAGTCAGTAATATATTCATCCCACACCATATACCAGTGACATTAGTGCCTTTCGGGACAACTGCTTTTTTGCTGAAACTCAATTTTCTTCCTTAGACAGGGATCTGTTGTGCACATTGGATAAGATTCAGATGAAACCCAACTACGACAAATCAGACCTTCCGTTGGATTCGAACCAGCAACAGAAATGGCATGCTCAAAGGCAACGAGCTGAGCTACAATGCCATATTTGAAGTTCGAAACCTTCACATTTGGACTTTGTCAGACACCCGTCACACCGTTTCGTATGGAATCTACTAGTAATCCAGGGAATTCACTGTCTGGAGGGGATTCATCCGGAAGTTCATGCTGGAATTCATCAACAGTGCTGTTGAGCCTCATCCGAGTAATCAGATCTACAACACTACTCGTTAGTCATCCGATTTCTCGGCCCAACAAAAGCACTGGTGGATTTCAGCATGAACTGTTAAAGAAATCCCTTCCGGACAGTCAATTTCCTGGATCACCTAGTGTATCCCATACGGGATAGTGTGATGGGTGGCTGACAGACTCCAAATGTGAAATTTTCGAGCTTCAAATCTGGTGTCGTATCTCACCTGGTAGAGCGCTTGTCACCATCGGGCATGCTATCTCTGTCGCTGGTTCGAAGCCAGTGGAAGTTATTATTTGTCGCCGTTGGGTTTCACCTGAATTATCACTATTAACACAATTACTAAGATAGTTTGAAATCTGTCATAGCGTCAATCGCGCGGAGCAAAGGTAGCGTCTTCAGTTATGAATCTCAGTCAGCCTCAAATTGTCCTGAGTGTCAGCTTCAGTACGATGTTGTTCTGTAAGTATTTCTTTGCCACAGAGTTTTGAAGAACTGTTTTCTTGAGGGTCTACATGTCAAATTCTAACTTAAGTTGTATAGCCAATTTACTTGTCTGAACTGCGCTCACTCTAATACCCGACTAGAGCAGTGTCCCAATGAAAAGTGAAACAATACTCTTACATGCAGGAACTTTTAAAATAATCTCGGTTTTTACTTCAGTTCAGAGGATTTAACTCACACAGCCAGTAAGCGCGGTAAACGTGAGGAAGAATGCAGACTTCCAACAGACGTTCAACTCTGGGAAGAGGCTGTGTTTTGAACTGACCGTTACGTGAAAGTATAGCCTGTTGAGCAAATACATTCATTAGTTTTGACTTTGGATCGGACGGAGATGTTGAGTTATGTGATTGGGAAATCTAAAGCTCCTTGAGAGATACAGAATAAGGACAGTGCAACTATTAAACACAACTGAAGCTTTAAACGAATAAATACGTCCATAGTGGTCATCGAAGCATGAACCCCCCCCCGGCTTCTCTGTGAGCAGAATAGTAATCATTTGGTGAACGCGACAGCCCAGTAGCCGTCACGTCTTGTTACACTTTTGGAAACAGTGATTCAGAAAGCTAGCCCCGCCAACTCCAACAACTGATTAGGAATAACGATTCAAAAGTCAGCCTCAAAAAACTACAGGCGATTGAATGTGCATATTGATCGTACCTCCAAATAAAAATTCGGCATACTGTTTCCTAAACTTGGGGGACAGCTATGAAACATTTGACTTGAGTCCGTCTGTCACCTCGGATGAGAATCGTCACAGCATTTATTCAAAATAATGTATTCTTGAGGTTATGCGGTCAGAATCAAAAGTTTGCTCTCTCTCTCTCCAAAGCAACCACAGTGTAGTATTTCTTTGAGAATCCACGAATGCAAGAATCATATAACCTGACCGCCTAGATCTAAAAACATATGAAGACTAATAGTATTCTAATGACAACCTACGGCTTATATATTTGGTTTGCAAATGGTACTGAAGGAAGGAAATCAACCAAATAGACTGGGCTGTATGTTACTTCCTGTGTCACAAAAAGTACTCAACTAGTTACCTCGCAAACTTTTGTTTGTCACCAGTATAAACTGAGGCACGTTTTGTCGTTCATATCAGTGGTTGATATCGATAAGTTCGTTCTCGCTAAACATCACAACATTAGGAATGAAGTGGCCCAGCAAGTTTCCCAAAAATAGTTATGGTCAGCTTTACAAAACCATTTCGTATCTTTATGGATTTTGGTCTGTAATAACATGCCGAACTTTCAGAGAACAATAGGTTCAACAGTTTTCTCTGATTTGTCCAAATCAGTCAAAGTCAAACGAACCAAGCTCTTCCGATTATGAATAAACACATGGTTTTTGGCTTTCATTGTTGAAATTTTTGAGTTTTTATGTCACGCAATCAAATTGCTGAAACTCAGAAATGCCTTCAAAGCGGCCGACGTTTCACCAAAATGGAAAGCTTACAGTCGATTATCTGTAACAGAGCAGTTTGTGACGGCCTTCTGGGTCACAAATGTGACTATATTTTCTGAGCACTGTTATCCACTTTAAAGTCAGTCATATACATCGGCCACCGCTGTAAAAAATTTGATTTAGCTGTTAGATCACATGTACAGTTTTAAATGAATACAAATTGGAGAAAAACTACTGAAATGTTCGGCTAGGTGTCAGTCATTAACTAATCAGATTTTGAAAAATTATTTTTAAACTACTTTTCTCTATCGGTTTTGTTTTTGTCCTATCTCACACTGGCTAATGCTTCAACTCTTCACTCAATACTGCAGTTCTTGTGGAATTAGTCTAGCATGTTTAAGCATGCATCCAATCGTTCCCAAATGTCTCTCTACTGAATTGGCAGAATAAACATTTTATTTACGCTTTTTTTCGTTTGCACGAACACAAATGCTTTTGATAACAAATATGAACCAAACGTAATTGATGCGAGATCTCTGTCAGACCCTACACCACCAAACGCTTGATTGAGGAACTGTCGACTAAATATAAAATGGTGCCACCTTTTCAATTTACCATGTTACTGCACCAAATTGGGAAACATACCCTTAGTGACTGTGAGGATACATCAGTTAATAAAGATCACTTAAGGTTAGCATCTCCTTAAAACAGATACCTCTTTTTATACAGAATGTGACTGCAATCTTCATTCGAACGAGTGTCGCTTCTCCAATGCACTCTATCTCATGTCCAACCGTGTTAGCGGTGGAATTTGTGAAAATTGTCAACACAACACTGCCGGACGAAATTGCCAACACTGTGCAGAAGGATATCATCGAGACTGGACGAAGCCGATCAGCCACGAACAGGTGTGCATAGGTGAGTTCATCCTAGACTTTTAGGAATGCACAACAGCAGCAGCAGTACCATTGAGACGTGGATAGATAATTCTGAGATGTCTTCACTCCACTTTCGTTTGCACAAATAGAAATGAAATGGACTCCTTTGTTTCTTTTTTGCAATTTGAGCCATCCAGCTAGGTGCATTACTGAGTTAACTTAAAGCAAAATAACCGGCATTCAAAGAAAACGTACTCATGTTATGACTGTTTCTAAGAGTCGTCTCGAAATAAATATTGGGTTTTAAAGGAATCGGAGAAAAATACAAAAAATTTCCATTGGAATAATTCAACTGAACAAAAAATTTTCACAAGCATGTCAACTGGCCATTTGGATAGAACAATGCGGACATTTTCGCATGAACCAGCGTGGATTCAGTAGGACTGAGATAAGGTGTATCGACCTAGTCAGCAGATTGTACTGTGCTCATCAGTAATCGAGGACGCAAGAGTAGATTTGCAGATACTTAGCAGTTGCTCTTTTGAATGGATGATGAATTCGGTTGGCATTTTGGGTCTAGTGGTCATACCATTCCATTTCCGAGTGCTCAATGCAAATTCGTAGATACTATTGTATGGCTAGAAATGAAAGATATAAGTGATTTATCTTTGCCAGGCCAGCAATTTTTGTGTGCTGTTTGCACATGAGCAAGTACAACCCGTTGAAACCCATGTGCTACTCTCAACGTTTTTACACCGTCGTATCTGCAGCTTATCAATAAATAGTACATATGCAACTATATAATCTCTCTGGAAAAGATGTTGCTTTCAGATATAAAAAAAATTACGCAGTAGTGTGATCTGGCTGTTTATGATTTTCCCCCTAAAGCGGTTAAAATTCCCGACATTCCCTAATTCTGTTAATCGATTTTTATATGAGGATTTGATGTATGAGGATTGTTTCGTTTTTCTGATCGTAATGGACTATCTGCAAAGTGTGGCCGTGACCACTGGCGGCGGAATCATTCGCTTGTATACAAGAGGAGATACTTTAAGTTTGTCCACCTGCTGGTTCTAATCACCCACGGACATGTAACTGATTTTAAACATACGAACAAAGGTTCACACAGAGAATTTAATGTTAAGAAGACAGTCAACTAACCACCTGAAATATGTGAACTCAGTGACAACACGTGGTGTGAGATCCAGAGAGACACTGTTGGACATTGATTTGATGAATTTACGAATGTTCGTAAATTACCCCGGGGTTAGCGCTGCTTTTAAAGAAATCGCCTCAAGTTGTTTAAAGTAATTAGTTAGTGAACATTCTTAAGAAACAACATTGAAATCAGTCTTTAGTAACTTTGTGAACAACTTTGTTGAACTGGATTTGAGGAGTATGCACCTAAATTGTTTTCTCACGCTTAGTTTTCGAAAACCAATTTAGCATTCTGTCGTGAAAGTTTGTGCTAACGAAGAAATCCTTGAAACTAGGATCCCTAGATGTACTCTTAAAAGTTGACAGAAGATTGTAAGATGATTTGTCAGAAATTATATCCATCGAGTAGAAATAGGAGACTACACGAACAAAAGAATGAAATTACTGAAAACCTTGAAAGTTTCTAGGAGTAGCGATTACGAAGATGACTTTATCATCATACTTAATAGCACCTGGAGCATATTGGTTGGTTGCATTGAGCTGTAAGTTACATTTCCGCTGCGTTGGAAATAATCCGTTGTTGCTGGTACTGACACTATGTGGACATTTTTTGCTGTTCTGTCCTAATGACCTTCCATATCTCCATTGACAGCTGAGCCAAATGAATGATTAAAGTGCATGTTGTATTAAACGTCTGATGAATTTCGTGTACAGTTTCAAACGGACAGACGGTTTTATTTCTTTACTCATCGCAGCCTGTCGCTGCCATCCAATCGGGTCAATAATACGTCATGACTGTGATCGAAGAAGCGGGCAATGCCGATGCAAACAAGGCGTAACTGGGCTCACTTGCGACCGATGTCAAGATGGATATCATCAGACAAGATCTCCGAACAATCCATGTACCAAAGGTTGGTCATATAGATTAGTTGTATGATTCGTATAACTGAATGGGATAGTTAAACACCAGATCACAGGCGTCATTTCTGTTCGCACTCTGAGTTTTTCTATTTCTTATGTAAACAACTTAAGTTTCCTCATTATAAAACTCACCCTCAGTTGAATGTGCTGACATACTTTTTTTAATAAGCCACGTCTTCATTGGAATTTTGAGGCTGTATTATGCCAAAGTTCTTAAACTTCCTCGGGAATGTTTTTGAAAAAGTTGTATTAGTGACATTATGCACCATAATCCATGTCAGGGCGGTGGGTGAGAAGAAGTGTGAACTTCTAACGTAGATTTTATTGTGTCAAAATCTGTCTTCCGACAAGGTGTAAATTTCTCTTGCATTCTGAACAGGTTGACAGTTTTGATCAGTGTACGTCCTTTGCCGCATCAACTCATGGTCGTTAAGTTTCAGGATTTTCCACGTAATGATAACGGTGAACAGCACTAGTAAATAATATAGATGTCGTAGCTTTCTAGTTCATTTTAGTCAGGTTATGTTGACGGCACATGGCCTGTGTGGTCCTGCCTAGCCACACTCACACAACTGTTTGCATATACTAACATTGGTTGCCCAATTGTTCAACACTGTGTCTACGCCGTTACATCCTTTGTCTACAGTGACTTTGACACCCGCTTTTCAGCATAAATCACGGAGATCTTTGACACTCATCCTAGAATAATTATGGGATGTTGGGCTGAATAGTGGTTTCCTTGTATGGTTCGGTGTTTCCTGAAGCTTGGAATACGAAGTCCATGTCCGTTCGAATTTTTCTGTTTCAAACAATAACTAGCGTAATCTGTCTAGTTTAAGTTCAGACAACTTACCTAAAAGCTCACCAACGACTGAACTTTCGTCAATTGACTTAGAGTTTGCCTGTTAGGCAAAAACCATTAGGTAATTTCCAAAGGTCTCAACACTTGACACTGAGGTGGTTTTCGGTATTCTGTTTACACATCATGGGATCATAGAATTTGTGGATCTTGCACCCTTAATTCCCGAATCTATACAAGTTTAACCGAAGTCTTCCATTAACTACCTGAATGGTATATGGCTGATAGACTGTTTCTCAACTGGTGATTTGCTGTTCACGCTCAACATTTCTATTCTGCTCATTTAAATTTCACATAAAGTTCGACTTCACTTATGTTGAAAATTCCATTTGATTATGGTTATAAAAAGAAATACAAATCACTTACCTCTCACCGGACGTCAATCAGTTATGGGCAGTAACAATGGTATTATACTGTACACCCTCAAGTTTGAACTCACAGAACTTCCGTGACTTTCATACAACAGATCCACACACTACACTAGTAACTGTCGAATAACCTCGTTATTCGCGAGACACCTCAAGGATAAACACACGTAATCCGCCTCCGTTTTCATGGAGGCAGATGGGTAAACCTGTGGTCAGTGGTTATAGTCGAGGACAGGTTCGTTTGTTAAGTTTAAACCTTTGGAGAATGTGCATTTCTGGAAGAATGAATCACTAAAATACATTAAAATTGCGAAAACTTGTGTGGAAATTTAGCTGCCAGCATTAAAATTTTTTTAAAGTAGTTTTGTATATTAATACAGCAACTTTTGCAATGATGCGCTTTTATTTCTGATACTTCACGGCTGTTTGAATTATACAATTGTTGTAGAATATAATAGAGAGAATTATATAAGGGTTTACAAAAACATATTCATTGATAGCTAGATTTTGATTGGGAACTGACACAGCCACACTCATCTATCACATGGATAGTCATTACCTCTCACAAGTTTTCAGGAAAATGAAAAACTTACCGGTTGGTTTAGTTATAGTTGCAGGCCGCATTTTCATTCGGTACTGTGAAGTGCATTCTAACTGAATCCCCACGATAAGCATAAGTTGGCTGTAGCCAAATCACAAACGCGCCATTGAGAAGAGGTGACATCAGGTATTTTCCTATGAAAGTCTAATTATGTTTTCGGCTGTTGAGCTCTGAAATGTTTTACACTTTCTTTTTTATTCGTTTTCAACAAATAGGGGGTAGAATCATTAGTAAAACATTTTTTTGTAGACAGTTTATCCTTGCCCATTGTGTTCTGGTTGTCAATTACGTTGTAGTAATATTTCTTTGATCTATCAGACTACTTACCGCAGGCGGTTGCCATGGCACACACACCGGGTAAGTTATTTTTCAAAGCACTTCTAAGATATCAAGATCTAATGTGGTCATGTGTACAGATTATTCTGAAAGCTGGTGCAAACTTTTTGATTTAAAATAGTTCTGAAAATTTTTGTCTTATTCATTCACATTGCGTTACACATGGTTTCTGTTATCTATGAATTTCGGAATCAACGAATCACAATTAAACTGCGTAAATAAATACATTCAGTCTGCTGTTTTTTTTGTAGCCAAGTGATACCTGCGTGGGGAATTCAAGAAACACGGCCTTTTACCGATTTATTAGTTTGCTATCCCCTAATAACAGTCTAGGGAATGCTTCCATTATCTCTGTCCAAACTGTGGGTTCCACCAACGGTCAGCTCATAATAAACACGTGCTTCCATTTAACTTATAGTTATTATTGCCAATGTTATGTCCGAATTAATAAAATAGGTGATTACAACTCAATCTGTGTGAAGCAACCAATAAGTTAACGCACGTGAACACAATCAAAGGAGGTTTCGTGCTGTTCCTAACGGATCACGGTTTAAGGTTCTGGTATGGGATACTGGCGTTGCTCGTTGAAAGGTAATCGAATTGGTGAACAAAAAAACTCATTCCAAATGGACGGGTTTCATTGACTTACTTCCAGAGCACACCCAAAGATGCGTTAGCACTGAACTTTAACAAGAAAGAAAGTGTTGTGAAGTGTTTCCTTTCAAAAGAATCCAACTAAAATTCTATTCAAATGCCGAAACAGATCAACCGTAGATCGTGTTCAAGTTGCAGATTACAGTATCTTTCATTCAAACTTGCAAACTTCTTTTGATTTGTCTATGCAATTTTTACTTCAAATCTTTTTTGGTGACAGCTCATCAATCATTATGAAGAATCCTACATGAAGACAATACTGTAGAATGAGTGAAACTAACTGTTGACAGCATGAAACAAAATGTTCTAACTCTTGTACCACACCATCATCCTTGCTTCTTGTGTCTACAATTTATATATGTTCGTGTCCTACAATATTTTGAAACCGTGTGCGTTTCTTTTTCACTGTAGTCGACATTCATTG
The DNA here is from genome assembly GCA_008508345.1 of Paragonimus westermani. NCBI lineage: Eukaryota > Metazoa > Platyhelminthes > Trematoda > Plagiorchiida > Troglotrematidae > Paragonimus > Paragonimus westermani. The sequence continues at coordinate 17,036 of QNGE01006163.1, read as the reverse complement.
CGCAACGTGCAACACGAACAAGGAAAGGATACGATTAAAGAAATTCTGTCGGAAAGATGCGGGTGAGTCGGTTGTATTCCGCTGGCATACACACTATTCAGTTTGCCAGACCTGCAGGTGTGGAAGTAAGTGAGCACCATTGCATACATAGGTTTTGAACTGCTCCAACTTGACTGTTTACACTCTCAAATTCGTTGCAGAGCCGCATAATGTGTTCCAGTGCCCAATCTAGAAGTGCAATTAACATAAGAACTGTCACCAAGTTGCAACAGGTTTTGAAGAAAAATGCCCCACAGTCACCTGGTGAAGTGTTACGCGGTCACTATCCAGGTTTCATTTACCGTACCTAATAGTATGCCAATATGAAACCCACAACCAATTACTCAGCCACTTAATTACGGAGTTTATTCTGACTGGGCACAACTATGGTGGTCGCGGATAAAACATCTAAGGAAAACCCTCTCTTTAAGTAAGACTTTGTTCACTGATTTGTTGTTCATGTCTGCAACATGCATTTGATGATATGCAATGATGTCTGCTCAAAAGAAACAAAAAAACTGTTCTATCACTTGTCATTCTGAGTCATGGGGTTATTTGTAAGATGGACTAAGTAGACCAGGAGTGTAAGCGCGCGCAGATTTAGCTAAATATGCTGATGTTTTATGGATATTTCGTGCTGTTGGCTCTCACCCGCACGTTCCATGACCAGCTGCGTCTACTATGGGTTTCATCAGATAGATCAAAATGGCGTATTCAGAAGTCTTATGCTGTGAATTGATACAGTCGTTTCGTGTATTCTCGTGATTCCAAAACCGTAAAAATGAACAGGTTTTTTTATCGCTGAATGCACTTAGGTCAAAGAAGATTAAACTGGAACTTCGAAAGCCACTTGATTATATGATCTCTACCAGGGTGGCTTCATCGTTGCTTCTAAACCTTCCGCATACAACGAAGCGGAAAATTATGATAAATATTAGGCTCTCAAACTGAATTTTTATGGCATGGAAGGATTACATACAAGGTTTCAGGGTTGAAGAGTGAACATCTTCGCACCTAACGCTCTGTTATTCATTGTTTTGTAAACCTCCTTAAAGACAATCTGAAAGGACTTCTTATAGGTGAGCATTGCATAGCTGGCCAGAACCCCCAGACCATTATCCTGTTAAAATGCGTCTAATTGGGAGACGTTATGCAAGTCAACGTCATTTGTTCGAACCTAATACTCTGAGGCAGGAAGGACCGCTTGTGACTGGCAGCTCGCAACAGCCACAACCAAAAAGACTTCAGGCCAGTTTTAGTTCACCATCTTGACGTGTCATCGTTTCCGAGGCTAACAAAATACCAGCAGTAGGTCGCACGCCTTTCATTCAACAGTCAGAATTGATAAGTCTCTGAGTGAGCTTTTTTAATCGCTATTTGCTGACACTCGTGTTCTCAAGAAAGGCCGTACAATAACGTAGGTTGACAATGATAAGAAAAATGGACGACACTGGGCATCAGATTTTGAAGTTAGGCCATTAAAGTTGTCTCTAAATGAGTTAGAAAGTGCTCACTGCAGTGAGCTAATTCATCGTTTTGACCTTTGAACACAGATTTGTGAGGTTAAATCATCACTGTCTACATTTTATTGTTCGCGCAATACATTTATGAAGTCAGAATTCTTGTTTAAAAGGCTAACGGGGTGACAATTTCCCACTCAAAATATAAGGCTCCAATCAGTTTGAAAGATTGGGAAATCACTGGTTCACTTTAGAGATATAGAGCTGATAGAGGAAAAGGTTTTGTTGTTAGTTGTCAACATAACTGTTTACTTTAATGAACCCCATTTTCAACAATAAAATTCGAACTGACTTCATCGGAAATAAAAACACTGATTAACTTTATACAGGTTAGTAACTGGAATACCTAACCTGCGCTTCATGTATACTGAATGCCGGAAAGATTTTGACTGAATTAGAAGTAGCCGAGGAGGTCTAAAGTGTCTTTTGGGAAACTCTCTCTTCAGTTTATATGCACCGGACAAATTTAAGAATATTTTTTATACGGCTGTAATTATTTTTCAACAAAAAGGGATTTCTGGGAAAAACGGACTCTTTCCAAGGTCACTTTTGAATATGCTGATGTTTTACAATGTCCCCTGTGTTCACGCCCGAGGAAAAACCGGACGTTAATCAATCAAGCTTCCGGGGTGAATTAGCTTCAAATCCAAGTTTACGCACGATATTTTTACTATGTAAGAAGAACTGGAGTGGTATCTATTGGTAGTTTCAGTCGTTACGGAATCCCGCTGGGTAGCTATAACATTCAACGAAGCAAAAGACCGGATGAGCTTCATCAGGGTAATTGATACACAACTTTCCAGCACCAGTTTTACGCATGGATAGACTTTTACTTCGTGTTGTCAGGGCTTACTTCATGCTAGTACGTGGTTAGTTATTTGCAAATCCCTTACTTCTAAAGGGTTTGCGCAGAGGTAAACGGAGCGCTCGCTGGTAAACAAACAGAAAACTACAGCTGACTGATTAAAATAAGTGAGTGTTTATAGAAGAGTGTACAACAGTTGATTTGACGATGAAAAGGGAGATGTCGTCTTATTCTGTGATTGTCTTGTAGTTTCACACTCGCTTTGACTGTCTCAAGGAAGTATTTAAAGTGTTAGGTAAAATTGAGACCATACCAGAAGCTTGACTACCCACATGCTTTTAAACCACCGGACAACAATGCAAGTTTTTGATACCAAGCCAAACAACAAGGCAGAATCAACAAAAAGAAACATTTTGCCGATGTCTTCGTGCCCACAAGGCATAGCACAGGCTGTTCATTTGGTGCAAACAACACAACACGGTGGATGCCCAACAATCATGCGTTCAGCGCGTTCAAGTAACTATTGTGTGATTTGCCGCCCACTGATACGACCATCCAGGGGATATGAGGGCCTGTTCAACAGTATATGGGACGTCTTCTCTTTGTTGGTTACAAGGCCACCAGTAGAACACCCAGTCGACCCAGTTACCTCATCTTAATATGGTCATATATTCTAAATTGGGAACTTACACAAAATGTTCAACACAACTGCTTACTTTAGCCTCCTACCTAACAGTTCTTTTCATACTATTTCGAATGGCATAGCGGTGAAGGAGAAATTAAAAAATTGGGAGGGCTTGAAATGTAATAGTGAATGTGTTTAGGCTTCAACAGTTTTGTGCTCAAGTAAGTACTCAAATTGATATCCTGACTGCAAAATTTACACCACTAGTTGAGGTAAGATCGTTGGTGCTTGACAAAACTCGGAAAATATGTCTTTAAATATCGTAGTAATATGATCTATTATCTGGTATTCGATTGGTTACAGCATGTTGCCTCTATCCTTTTGACCTCAGATTTGGACTGTTGTTTCTTATCGCCTGTTTATAGGCTATCTGATTGCTTAACTGTTGATTTTCGAATTCTAGCCGGATAGTTTGCATCTTCGACGCTCTAATGTTGTGGCATGTTTGATCACCTTCTGTCTACCCTTGAAAGTCGATCTGGCATTTTTTATGTTAGTTCAGTTCCATGATAACGTTTGATCGTTTTCAAGTTGTGCGTGTCCGCAGGTCTTTCCTCCACGTTAATTCATCAGTTCTGTCTAAATTAATATGTTTGCCTGTTTGAGTGAGAAATAGCAGACGTCTTAACATTTCCTTGTCTGTTCGATGTCTGCCTGATTGTGGATTACTCGACAATGCTACTGAATGTGCCTTCCTGTATTCTCACGTATGGACGTTAACAAAACGTAATCGTGTCTTTCGGCGGCTAATTGATGTTCCTTCGGCCACATTCGTATCTTTCATTCGGTTCGACCGAAGTAATGTTTGTTGCATTTGTGACATTCGATTTTGCGTATGGCGATTTCCTCTATAGTTTTGATCCGATCCTTTAGTTTTAATGAACATAATCGATGGTTGCAGTTAATGTGGTAACATGATATAATGTGGTCGCAGAAATCTTGTAAGCGCTTTCGATGTACTTTTGATGTACTAGTGATCAGTCTGTTTTTTAATGCACCGTATAGTTCTGGCTCATCTTTACTACAACAGACTCCTTCTTATGAAACTTCGTGGTTATCCCTTTCAACCATTCTGGTAACCATAATCTTCTTCATTTCTTATCACGTTTGTGGTACTGTGGTATGTTCAATGTTCTTCTAAGCAGAGCCCAGACACAAATGATTTATAGCAATTCTGATGGCAATTACGGAAAGTGAGGTGGTAGTCTGTGTGCGCTTGTTTTCAGTTAGCCGAATTCTGTTATATCCATCAGATTTCCTACTGAACAACATGCTCAAAAACAGCAGTTTGTCATCAATTTCAACAACCACGATAAATCTGATGTGTACCAGGCTAGGAATGTATCCAAGCTTCATGGTTCATACACGGCAGCCCAATTTCCACCAATCTTCGTTTGATTATTTCAGCGAGGAATTCAAATAAGTGGTTTCACTGAACCTTACTTCACTTGTGTGCCATTGGTGATCCGCGGAATTCAGCAATGTTCACTTCGTCCGTTTTCATTCTACCATGACCGTGTTTTTATCTCATGTTTAGGTTCCAGCCTCTTTAATGTGCCGTTGTTATTAGGCGCCAGTTCCCCATCGAGGCCAGCGTTGGTCGTACGTGAGATAGTTGGATGGCTACACAGTCATTCCGCCTTTTTGATGTGATCTGTTCTGTTCAGGATAACTACAATTCGTCTTTTGTTAGCTCACAGGATATTAAAGCTTTCCTTTTTCTTGAGGCTATTCAATGCCACTTTCTGTGTTTTCATGAGGATGCTGAACTAATACATCACGTAATGGTTGGACAGATTTTAGACAAAAAGTTTCTTTTTTCCAACATGAACTATTCAAAAAACTCCACCGAGGCAGTCGATTCCCCAGACAGTTCGGTGGATTATGTATGTTGTAGCAGGTTGGGTGGATTACTGAGTCCAACAGGTGACATTTTGTAGCTGTCGCAGCGGCTTTCCTGTTCAACTGGCGGAGCGCTTGCTGGTCCCAGAAACGCAGTTTCTGTAGCTGGTTCGATTCTAGCTAAAGTCCAAATCTTAACAATTCCGTTCACTGTGACCTTGCAGATTTGCGAAGCTACAACTTAGTACTGGAATTCAGATATTATAAGAATGTAAGCAGCGATGATCATAGGCGAATTAAGCTGCCACTTAAATGCAAACTTCTGTAAACAAGACCAGCAAGCTAGCGTTTAACATGCAACAATCTACCGAGTGGTGAGAAAAATGAAACGCGCAGCAGTAAAGAAACAAACTCTCATGGTACGCCTGTAAAGCGAACTGAAACAAAGCCACCTGATCTGGAGTCAATTTTGCGCCCATCGGAGACCATTTAACAACAATGGAAAAGAAATCCAGAAACACTGTGGAATGAGTAAGAGCACAAATCAAAAATGACAACTGTATCAACAATTTCCATTGGGCAAAAGAGAGTAAACAGGCGACAGTGATCGGAAACCCGAACACCTTGGAATCCGTGACTACAAAAATTCAACTTTGTCAGCTGGTATTTAGACATATGACAATAAAAACGAGTAGCAGTCGAAATGGAAGTGAATTTCAATTGTTTTATGGCCTCCAGTTGGTGGCAAGCAAATGAATGCGGGTGGTGTTCATTTTGAAGCATAGCTACTGTTCTGGTTGGCCGCATGTGCTTCGTAAACGCAGTGCCAAAAGTTTGACGCAACGACCGTAAACATATTGCACTATTAAAGACTTGACAAAGAACACTGGAAACTGACTAATTTCGAACGACTGGCCACACAAGCGATATTTTCACGTCTATCAAGAACCAGGAGAGAGACATACAATGTGCTACCTCTTGTTTTAGCATAGTGCGCACCACCGTGATTGTTGGATGATCTCCTTGAGTGCAAATATACTTGTCTGATTGACGATAATCAGAATTGTTTTTTATGACCGTACGACGATTCTCTTCTCAGTGTGTAATATACATGCCACACATATGTGGTCTTTAAATCTGTGTGCAAGTTAGGTTCCTACAAGCTGACTTTTGGAGAATATTTCATGCCGGTAATCCTTAAACCGGTACTACACATGGCCCGGTGATATTCTGCAGTGAAACTGTCAGGACTACATAAGGTAAATGAAGTTCTTACAGGTTATCCTTCAAAGTACAGGTTCACTACATGTCGGTTCGGTTGTCAATCTTTTGATGTTCACTTATGATTGAATGATCAACAAAAGAGATGAAGTTCGTTGATACAACAGGTAAGAACTATAGTTCTTAAATCAAAAGCTGACTAGTTGAAAACTTGACCATGTCATCTCTATTTGATGAGTCTAAGCAGGCACACAACCTAACATCAAAAAATTGTCCGAGGTAGATCATCAGGAAGGATAATCTTTTTTCCTTTTTTTCAATGTATGCAGTGAAATAAAACATTTCAAGCGAACTAACTCTATCAGGTTTATTGGTCTGTGGACAGACTGAATAGCAGAAAATATCTGAGTTCCTTTCTCCAGAATTTCACCTCATTTTCCAGTGATAATTAACATAAGTGAGTACAGTTACTGGCTGAAATATTCCTGTAAACCAAATCAGTTTCTTTGCTCAGATCATTCTGACAGTGAAAACTTTTGTAGTGCTGATCTGATCAGTCGTTTTCAAGAGGAAGTTGATCGTACCGAAACAAGGCCAACAACTCTTTCGTCTACTGTCAGCAAGTGACCTTTTTAAATAACAACCGGTTACTTACGAGTAATCACTCAAATTTTTATATTTTACTGTCGAGAGGAACTGAAAAACAAGTGCTATGAATAAAAATACTCATCTCTGGGATTTTAGAATCTAGCTTCTAATAAATTATGTCTAGAAAAAGATACACATAGGTAGGGAGAGTCAAATGTTACAATGTGGTCAGAGAAGAAACGTCACACACATGGCAGCTGCAACGCGAACTGAAACTATCCAGATAGTCATCACTCCCATTTGGCTTATTACAGATAGAAACAAACATTGTCAGCACGTGCCGTTGTGTTAATGGACCTAGCTGTCGATTCTGAGACTAATTCTGTGTTCATTTTTACTACATGAAAAACATAAGTATTCTCACATATTTATTGGAACAAAAATTAAAAAATGGGATTGTGTAACTAGGCGATATATATTATAGATAAGAAAACAGCATCATAACTGTCTACTTCAGAATGTTGATGAACAAAGTCATTCAATGTGTACCAGGCCAAACAGTAAATAAAACAATGCTGATAAGAACGGAATTCTTGCTTTCAAAATACTCACGAAACCCCGATACGTGTATATATGTATACATATATAAACTACAGATGACAAGCTCTACATTTTAGGTTGATCGTGTCTGTTCAGGTAATTTGAGATAGCCGATTTTTGTTTGTGTGAGACGCCTTAGAAGTAGTTGTCGATCATCAATTTTCCCCTTACAACATGACGAAATTGCTGCGTAAAATTCTGGTACTCCTTATGGTCTATGAGTCTGAGTGACGGAAACACGTGTCAGTGTTTCATCGGAAGTGACAGTTCATTTTCATCCCAACGGACAAAAATAATTAGGTCATCTCTGCATGAGATCACTGAGTTTCGCCAAATATGTCGGGTCTTCTTGAAATATACAAAACGTGCAATGCGAATGGTCGTCTAGACATGTACGAAAAATCCTGTAAGTCATCCACTCATTGATCATTGGTCGGTACATATTCATCCTTGGTGCAGATAAAAGCACTATTGATTAAACTGATGCACTCATCAAAACTAAAAGTTGCCAGTGAAAAGGTATTGACTAATATATGGTTTAGAAAGTCGGTGTTCGAAAAAGGAGAACGTGACACCACTTGTAAATAATAAGTTGTCCAATCAATAATTAATTAACTGAAAACCGTTTGCTTAGTAATCAACTAATACTGCCGGTGATCAGTAAAACATTTCCTCTTCATTGAAAAGTTTTCATAACTCAAAATGAAACAGATGTTTTGTGGTGTTAGAAACTCACCAATAGTATGGAAACCACAAATTCTTTTGACTATAAAATTCAAAACTTGTCTCCACATAGAATTATTGAAACATTTGGTCGCTTGTGACTTATCATGTTATAAAGATTAGGAAGACGTCACGAATAAGAACATTTACATAACATTATCCTACCGATTATCGTAGAAACGATAAAGCAGCTTACGGTCTTCACACTAATTGGCAACCCCGGAGTCTGAGAACTGTGAGCAAACCAACAAAACGCCTCACCGCTTTGACATTCCTGTCAACCACAGTGAGGTCGTTTCAACAAAGCGTAGTTACGCTGAAAAGGTTGTTTTGACCAATTTGAACTGCGACAAGAAACAATGGCCACTTCGAGGAGTATACGTACTTGAATAAATTCTCAGTTCATTCTGCTTTTAAGGTTGAGTGCTTCCCCTCTCTCGTTTCTTAACTTTCACTTCGAAAATGCTATTCTACCGAGGATCACCACTCCGCTCTATTCGTAACTGTTGGAAAGGAACATGATCGTATTTAAATGACCTTTATCGTATGTTTCAAACGAATAGTATGCCTCATGTATTCTTTTACCGTTTCACCAACAAGGCCAGTAAAACTTATATTCTGAATAACAACGGTCTAATATGACAGGAGGATACCCTATGTCGTTGCTTGTCGAATCGTTCAACGTAGGTGCCACATTCCTTAGGTAAATGTGTAGCGTATGAATTGGTGGCAGCTTGTACTCCATATGAACCAGACATATTTTGATGGTGAACAATCCTGACGTCTTTGAAGTTGGAAATTTGTTCTCTGCTACAGATTACTTCTTGGAGTTTTAGCAAGTCTTCTTTATTACACAATGCGGGTATGAATAATACTGCATTAATAAGACTATAAAATCACTCATTGTGCGACTGTGACTCATAATCACTTGCTTGCTATTACGCAACAGGTTTCATTTCCTAAAATTTAAATCTCGACAAATGCCCCAGTATCATTTTTTTTCGCGAAACGCTGTTGAATCGGTAGATTAATTGTCAACTTCTTCAGGCTTGACCTGGGCTGAAATTTACTTATCTGGTTACAGTGGTGTAAGGCATTTTGGTAGGTTCTTAATCTGGATTCAAATGAAACAAACACGTTGTCTATGAAGCAGAAAATTTATACGAAGACGTAGTTCGCCGCATCTTTGCAGTCGTTTACCGCAGAATTTAGGATTTGTCACATCAAATGCATACCACAAAATCAGATTCTGCAAAGTATCAATCATCTGTTGTACGCAGATCCAGCAACGGCTGGAAAAAAGTGGTAGTTGATTTCGAATTTATTAGATGGGTGTTAACAGGCGTTCATGGAACACGGTAGTAGTCGTCTTATAGTTGGCTTTGAACCCATTAATCGTGTACAGTTGGTGGTGTATGAGCGGCAAACGGTGAAATAGCTGCGGCGTGCTGTTGTTAGACTCGGTAACGGTAGCGACTCTCATCACCGGAGTGATCCGTTTCCAGAGTTGGGTTCCACCCAGGGTTGACACGTTTTCCTTAACCTTACTCTGTAACTGAAGCTAGATTATGACAATGTAGAAGATACCGTATCCCACTTGATAATGATTAATAGTGTGTGATTTGGTGAGCTGAAGTGGAGGCTGTTTGACTGGGAGTATTGGGATTTGAAGATTTCTGCAAAATTTTACTAAATGGATGTCACTCAAGATATGTCTGATTGATCTTTGAAGTAGGCACACCCGTGTTGTCTTCGTCTTCTATTCAATCCAATGGAAGACTTAGATTCACCGTGTATTGAGGACCGTGTGAAATGTTCGATTCTCGTTAAACTTCTTGAATGAAATTCTTAATGAAACGATAAATATAGCGGTTGTCCATAAAGGCAAACCATAAATTATCCTGTTCTGCTATAAGCATGTACTTAGAACTCACGTATGCATTCCGGTCGTATAGCGTTTGGTTCAGCTTAAGTTTATCACTGATTGGTATCAAGCTGCATATACACAAGGATCTATCAGTCAACGTGATCTTGTGAAACATCAGTCAGCAAATTGTGTTTCACGTAAGCGGTTCGACAGATTACATTGTTTAGGTGTAATCCAAACGCTAGGAATTTGAAATTCAGGTGAACTCAAACAAACAACAGGAATAACATCCCCAGACGACGAAAATGGTTTACCCGATGAACAGGGAGTTAAGTCGGAAGCTCAAAACTTTCAAACTTGGACTCAAACATCCACCCTACCAACTGTGACTTCCGGAATTCACGAAATAATCTAGGAGACTGACTGTCCAGACAGATTTCACAGTCAGTTCACTCTTAAATCCTTCATCGCCACCGGTGAGCACTGTAACTGTGTTACTTGTAAGTAGTCTGGCGAATTTCGTGATAAAGGTGGGATCCAATGGTGGTAAATCTGGAATTCGGCTGGGTACGTAGCTGAACGCGATGGGCGCTTGTAGCGTTTAGGCACGCTATTTCTGTCGCTGTTGTGGATTCAGCGAAGGCCTGAATTTTCCGCAACACCGTCTCATCTAAATCAATGTACTGTTCCAGCAGAAGTTCTGACATTGGGGATATCAAGAAACAGCAAATACCTGTCACTTTTTATCCAGAGTTATTTGTACATTTCAGTGTAAATTGTTCATCGTGTTTGGTGCTATCAAACGTTGTTCCCGGTTGCCTCCAACAGCATCGTCCAGATTAGCAGACTGAGTGACGCTACATCACCGTCCCAAAAATCGTAAATGCTATGCACCAATAGACGATTAACACCGGCTTGGATATGAACTGATATCTATCATATGTTTTTAGTAAAAGCTGGTACAGGTGCAGTGAAATTTGTGGCCATTTTACTCGCAAAGGATAACGTTGTTGAACTAATATTCCCTCTTCGTATGCTTCCTGTATTCATTGATAATATGACGAGTAAAGAGACCTGAAATGCTATTAACTCTTCACAAGTCAGTTTTAAGATCAATATGCCATTGTGTTATTTTGTATATCCTGTACTTGCCTTCAGTCATTTGCATAGGCCTTCCTGGAGATGACTGAAAGTTACACTTGCACTCTGTGACATTTCATGTAATTGCTGGCAGTATTCAATTCTCATCTCCCTCTAACACTTTTCACCTCTTAAGCCTAGAGTCACTCGGTATTAAGGCGTATTCGTTTGCTACCCCGATTCGCTGCCTTATCTCAACGCACACGGGTTCACTTCGCTCACATATGGCTCATCTTCTGCTTGACCGAACAAAATCTCTACTGAAGTGTTCTTTCATCTCAGTATTAATTGTTCATTGTTCATTACAACCCTGACAAATGGCTGTCCCACACCTGTGTACATTTTGCCAATTCGTTCACTGATGTGTTCCACACGACCTTGTTAAAGTTACATCTTCTTAGATGAAAATGGCACTTGACGTAAACTTGCCCCGAACACAACACGGACAACGTGTGGGAATTTTGTTACATCCCAGGTTCTTCACTCCTCATGATTAGTATGATATATTACACTGTCAGATAGAAACTCTTGAGGACCAAAAATCCTTTAAAAGTAACAGTTAATTTGCTTCTTTTGAATGTAACATAAATATCGTTTTCATTTTTGATTAATAGTATTTCAAGCTACCTTCAAATCCAGGGAATTACACGGAACGATCGCTCGCTTTGAAATGCTTGTTGTGCAAGTTTGGAGATTTAACCATCTGGCTCTCAGCGGTACTCGTGCCCTGTATTGGCCTGCCCGAACAATCTATAAGACATCATCAGAAATGAATGATAACGGAGATTTTGAAAGACATTTGGAGGATAAAAGCAGTGAATTGGTTCCAGTCTGGGTTAGACTCAACGAACTTCGTTGCAAATGTCCAGAGATGGAATTGGGTATCAACTATCTTGTCGTAACGGACTTTGAAAGCCACTTGCACAACGGAAGGCAAGAATTGTTGTTTACCATAAAAACAGCTCTGCTACCTTGGAGACCTAGTTGGCGACGCCGTTTAGTCAGATTTCATCGTCGGCAACTTCGTGGTGCTTGTGATCGTTTTGTTGATGTGGCCAAGTTGAACGATGATGATGGTGGTGTGAGCGGTGTTAGCAGTACTCATCCTAAAGGTTATGAACTGGGTGACGAACAGTTGTGGTACAATAGCCGAATAGTCCAACAAACAAACTACCCCCAGCAACAAATACACACTCATCAACCAATTTTACGAACTGCATATCGGGCATCACAATCAAATTATAAGCAACGGTGGCCACATTTGTCAAATTACTGAATGTCAAGGTCTGATAATGGAAAGGGTAATTGCTGTACCATAAGCTCTTCCAGTCGACTCCAGTAACTCTACATGTAAAGCCATATTTCATTGTCACATCATACAATATTCACCCACTTCCCTTGTATCTGCTATCTTCTGTGACACTAACCTTCGTACTATGTCCAAATAAGGTCATAGCAACTCCAATTTTCATTGCATGTAATGTCCGTTCCTCCGTAGATGTGTCCGTTTGAGATAGGTCTTAACTGATGTAAGAGAACAATTCAAACACAACCGTGCATGCTAGATAAAGAAATACACAAATACACATCTTGATATACAAGTAGTCGTTTGTTTTTTGGAACAGGAATACTTATGCACACAGGCAGTTACATACATGCTTTGAAACAGAATCATATGACCATTCAGGCTGGAGTGACCTGGAATTAGAAATTGATGGAGAAGCATATCCGACACTCAAGGATCTCCAAGTAGCCCGTTTAAGTAAGCATTTTGAATATGGTTTTTTTTAAGGTAATTTTGTTTTTAACGACAAAAGCGAATGAAGAAATAATGTAGTGCCGCTTCCGAGACGGGAAATACCCCTGTCATTCAGGTCTTCCAACCATCTAGGACGGCTCTATTCCATAAATAATATTGAGTTTTGTGTGTAATGTTTTTACATGAGCGAGCAAGAACTATTAGTGATAACGTTGCTTTACTAAATGGAGAAAATTCACTGGACCGATAGTAAACTCATGCGCCACCTCTGGATGCACAGGCGTTGTTAATGGATCAACGGTCTACGAGCGCGTAGACAGATGACGGAATAACGGTTAGTGAAACGGCGTATAACGGAACGACGGTCACTGGTAATAAATCAGGGAATACGGAGTATGCAAGACTAATTTGTAACTTCCCGGCCAACCCAACCACCCGAGGCTAACACAGAGAACACAGAGAAAATATTGGCCTCTGGACGGAGCTCTTTTATCTCGCTCACTCTGAAGACAACACGGTCACAAAACAAATCACACTTAGAGGGTTTGTGACCAATCAGAAGACCAAATAAAAAGGGAAATCAAATGAATAGCCGAACAATACAACAAGGTCCCTGGATGAGTTTGCAATATTCACCGACCCAGACATTGAGAACCTCACCAACAAAATACATCAGGTAGGGGCACATGCAGGAAACCTTCAAAACCTTCAAAATTAGCCATTATAGGTCACGTTCAAGAGCGGGATATCGCTGGTATCACCATAGAATCGAGACCAAAGCACTGGAATTCGTTAAACGGTACTTATTCTCATCTGCTAGTAAGTAATGAGGACAACTATTGCTGGAAGTCCTGCCTAGGTTGCCTATTTTTTTAAAGCTGACAAGAATTCTAGGTTGCATTTCCTAATAGACATCGGCAACCAAATGAAATACCTCCTAGAAAAGAGGACATTCCTCGTTTGACACCCTTCGAACGTCAAACTGCTAAGATGACCTGAATACGTATAATTGGCACCAGATGGCTCACGCTGAATGTAACTCGGCACGTGCTTTCCGTTGACAGTTCATTGGTGTGGACGTACCAGCTGTTAGCTTGGCCATGAACTTTTTAGACCCTTCTTGGCATGAACAATCAAAAGCGAGCATCTATCGAGGTAACGAGTGGTGGTCAAGGTCATGAATGTGCATAACCAAACATGCCAGCCGGTTCACTCAAGACCAATCAAACAAAAGGTTAAGATCACACTGTAGAAAAGCAGAACCGTTAATGAGCGTTCACAGATCGTCAAATTTTGACCAGGCTTGCAAAAAATAATGGCAGCAGCTAATCGAAAGAGAAAGAAAGGTGATATCTACAAAAATAAAAGGTAGCCGATAATTGAAGCTTCTGGTACTCCGCAGAAGCCGGGATTTCAGGATGAGAGTATATTGTTTACATACACCCCATACAGATAACTAACAATATATGACTCCAGCCAACGAAAGGGATTGCTTGTGCTCAATAGTGGAATAGCACATCAAGTAAAACATCGTTGCCCGTGCAGTCGGTAGTTATGCATTTTGTTGTTGTGGTATTTCAAGATTGAATCAGACATAGTAAAGCCACCCTCGACAACTTCGAAGCCCTAAACTCCTCATGACGTGAGAGTGGCCTTACTACCGTATCTGTTCACATAACCTAGCGAATGAAAAGTTACTTAAAATCACTGACATCAAAGCTTACACGTTGGCGCGGGCACCGCAACTTTACTCCTGTCTGTGTAATGAATCCGTGGCATCTTCAATACCGTAAGCTATATCCTCTAAAATAACGGTGTTTTAGCCATTGCCTCTGGAAACAGCGCTCAAGCAGTGCGACGCTTGTTTCAATTCTGAATATTGACTGGAGTTTCTGTTGAAATTCGTTTTTTCTGGCGGTTGTTCTGCAGGTGTGCCAGAGGCCCTCTCACGTCCATCTTCCTAGCGCATTTGATCACTGCATTGAAATCCACTATGTACGGTGAGTAAAACAATAAATAAAGTTTGTCTGCAGACTCACTGTTTTCTCAGTACGACTTCTCAATGGCGTCGGTGAAAGGCCGGGGAAACCTGAGCGTACGAACCAAACAGTGATGGACTAGCTTTGCGATACATCTTCGAATTACAGTAAACGACTTGGCTACAACCACCTCCAACACAGTTGTGCTATATGGAGTGGTAGAACGGGCATATAAGTCGAGGCTGTGCATAACCACATGACTACATTTAGGCAGAGTTTGCATTAGACTGACATGATTCAAATGCTGTATTTCTCGGGTAGTTACCTTTTTAAACTAACACTGCTATTGATGCATCTGCTTCTCAGCCATTTTGGTTATACAGAACACAGCTGGTTCTTCGCTCGCCGCGACGTTAACATTTCGAAATTCTTCACAAGGAAACTTAGCATGCTATGAAGATGCCTTGCCTAACAGTAATTACCACTATGAAGAAGTCATTAACGGCCTTTGCCAACCTGCAATTAATCAATCTCCTAAGTGAATTTGTTGATGGTCACCGAAATTACATCTTGCGGCTTGAATCTGGGACCATAGTATAAATGCACGAATATTCTCACTTTCTTTTGAGATTACAGTGCGAAGTGTCAGTCCTTCCATGGACTCACTGTTGGCTGGTTGAGCATGCTTAGGTTTCAGTTGATTAAAAGAAGTGCGTAAAAGTTAAATTGGTGGCCCGAGAAAAACTAGATTTTTAATCAAGGCGTATCCACCGTTTCGAATGCCCGTGAGAAAATGAGGTGTTTAATTTTATCCCTCCATAACTTTAAATATAATGGACCCAATCTCATAACACGATTTTTTTGATAACTGATGATGATCAACTTGAAGATTTTTTGATGGCTTAGCTGAACTACTCCCAATTAATGAATGGTCGGAATTTCGATACTAGATCAAAAAGTTATCTACACTATTTCCCAGTTCCTCGAAATTAGATTACCCGATAGAGTTGTTCAGACTTATCAGAAGACGCAAAAAATTCTCAGCAGCACTATTGGTTTGCGGATGCCTCGATGCTGCAAGCAGCTGTGGAAACCTTCCTTTCTCAGCCAGTCTTCAAAGTTCTTTACAGTGAAATGAGTGTCATTGTCAGCGATCAACGCAGATTGAGCTCCTTATCGACTGAAGCCCCCAGTTGCTGACGTCGTGAAACAAACTTCCAGACAACGTGAATATGAATCAGAGATACTCAAGGCGTAGTGTTTATCCAAGATTAGATCGCATTAATCAAGATTTATTCGTTGCCAGGCTTTACAGGTTATTGGAAGGTGTCCGTTTTGATTAGTGCGATTACGCTCCTCGTACACACTGAGCATAACCTTCAGAAATGTTGAACAGATGAGCATTCCACTCTGGCCACCAACAAGTCAGACGGGCCAATGATTTAATCTTTTCAATCCACAAACTGTCGGGTGGTAAACCACTACGTGAAGCCGATCGTGGTTTGGAATAATTGTTCCACCACCAATGCAAAATAGTCCATCTGGAATAACAGGGAGTTCATCTCGACGTTTTGAAGTTTAGAATCTCTTTGCCGAACACCCCGGTTCTAATCATTACGTAATGAAGCCAAGATTACATGACAGTATTTTCGAGTGTCACGAATGACTTCAGAGTCAATAAACACTCTGAGTCATCATCCCCTCCGGGGTCAGGATACCGCGATGAATAGTCACCATGCGGAATGAATTTTCCACGATGATGCTGGATATTGCATGAATGCGCATCCAAGGCAACACTCCGTTGCTGAAAAACTGCCACGGAAGACTTAGCAAGGGATTTGTTCGGGCTGTAAATGAATTTAAAGGCTTCATGATCAATAGCCATAGTGAAATGAACGCCGAACAAGTATTTGTGAAGCCTGGTGATTGCAGAGTAATCCGCCAATGCTTTCTTCTGTGTTTACCCGTATCCACACTCTGTTAAGCTAATGCGTCTGGGAGTGCAAATAACAGGGTGACCCTCTTGTTTCAGCATAGCTTCAACATCCGCTGGAGACGCAGCAATAATTAATGTTGATGGAAACTTCGGAGAAAACGTACGTAGTATTGCAACGGATGACAGAGTTTAACAGAATTCGTAGAGTTCGTTCACATAAGTCAGTACAAACAAAATTATTTTGAGATGATCAAGTAAAAGTCCTACCATATCAGCGAAATGAGAAATAATTCGAGAATAATACTGCAGAGAACCCACTGAAGAACGAAGTT
>QNGE01006162.1:9522-34535 GCA_008508345.1 Paragonimus westermani | reverse complement strand
GGAAGAACTCACAATGTCAATAACGTTCGAGCAGATGCAAACCCTCCTTCAACATCAGCAGAAACAACTTGAACAGACGCAGCTAAAACTGATTGCAACTCTGACGCAGAAGCTGGGTTTTCAGCAACTAACAGTGGGATCAAACGGATCTTTCAAACCTGCAGCAGAATCTCTACCCAACTCCATCAGTGAGTTTCACTTCGATCCTGTAATCGGTGCTACATCCGAGTCTTGGTTTGAAAAGTAGGAGGACGTTTTCAAGGTGGAACTGGCAGACGCTGACGATGCTCGAAAGGTGAGGCTGCTGCTCGGAAAACTGGGTACCTCGGAACATGAACGGTACACCAACTTTATATTGCCGAAGAACCCGAGGGATCTGAGCTTTGACGAAACTACCCAGACGCTATCACAAATCTTTGGCTACCAGTCATCCCCGTTTAACACACGCTACCAGTGCCTGAAGTTCGTGAAGCCAGAAGATGATGACTGGGTGACGTACGCTGGAACAGTCAATCGGGAGTGCAAACGGTTCAAGCTTCGCATAATGACTGAAGATCAATTCAAATGTCTAGTTTTTGTTTGTGGATTCCAATCAGCAAATGATGCAGATATCAGAACACGGATTTGGGCAAAAGTAGAACAATGTCCCGACATTACCCTACAGGATATCACTGCCAAATGCCAACGCCTAGTGGACCTGGAGCGTGACACCGCTATGATTGAACACAGCAGTCACTCAAAGGTCCACACGGTGTCTTCAAATGTCCCATTCAAGATTACACCAAAGTCAGAATGCGACAACCAAAGGAAACCTCCCACACCGTGTTGGCAATGCGGTGGATGGCAGTATGTCCGATATTGTCCGTTCAAACAGCACCGATGCACCCACTGCTCCTGTCAAGGCCACAAGGACTACTGCCGTTTTAAGAAGTGTCAGCGCCGGTTCAATCAGAACTCCCACAAGCCGCACAGGCCCCGCTTCCCAAGAGCTCAGGTCGTTCTGCCAGCAAGAAATGATGACCACGTAACGCACAGAAAGTACGTATCCGTCTCCATCAACGGCAGGTCAGTCAGACTGCAGCTCGATACAGCATCCGACATTACGTTAATCTCTGACAGAACGTAACACCTGATTGGTAAACCTACAATGTCCCCAACAACCCAGCTTGCTCGATTGCCTATCATTGGCGAAATCCAATGCACTGCAGTCCTTAACGGATCGTCAATCAAGGGTACCTGCTACATGACCCGCAATCCTGGCCTTAACCTCCCTGGAGTGGATCGACAAACTGCACCTATTTGACAGACCATTAATCCAAATCTGTAACCGGACTCAAGCGCAGCAGAAGCCCACAATGTCTCCAGAAGTCAACTCTCAAATCACAAATGCTCTCCCGCAGAGACACTCGGACGTGTTCGCAGAAGAACTCGGCTACTGCACCAAAATGAAGGCAGTTTTATCTCTCCGTCCTGGAGCGAAGCCGGTATTTCGACCCAAGCGTCCAGTACCCTATGCTGCGCTGGCAACTGTCGAGCAAGAACTGGAACGTCTTCAGCAAACTACAGTCATTGAACCGGTGAGCTATTCAGCATGGGCGGCTCCTATCGTCGTGGTCAAAAAGGCAAATGGAACAATACGACTTTGCACAGACTACTCCACAGGTCTGAATGACGCCCTCGAGACGCATCAGTATCACTTGCCAATACCGGAGGATCTGTTCACGAAGCTGAATGGCGGGAAATGTTTCGCGAAGCCTGACCTGGCCGAGGCTTATTTACAATTACCAGTTGTTGAAAGATCCAAGGAATTAACAATTAACACCCACAAAGGACTTTACCGATTCAACCGGCTGCCATTCGGTGTAAAGACAGCGCCAGCCATCTTCCAACAGGTGATGGATACGATGTTCACAGATATTCTCGGTGCGGCAGCCTACCTAGACGACATCACAGTCAAGGGCCACAATGCAGAGGATCTGGAGCAGAAGCTGGACCAAACTCTTACTCGTTTGGGTGAATATGATTTCCGGCTTCGTGGCAACAAATGCAGCTTTGAAATGCCCAGCATCAAGTACCTTGGATTTATTATGGACAAAGATGGCCGACGACCTGACCCGGCCAGTGTAGAAGCCATACAGAGGATGCCACCTCCATCGGACGTGCCGACTCTACGGTCTTTCCTGGGGCTGGTCAGTCATTACAGTTCCTTCCTCCCAGAACTCTATCGAATTCGAACGCCAATGAACCGTTTGCTCACTAAGGATGCCACGTGGGAGTGATCAAAAGAATGTCAACAATCCTTTAATCGCATTAAAACCCTGTTGACCTCAGATCTTCTGCTTACGCGCTACGATCCGACGCTACCACTTGTCGTAGCTGCAGACGCATCCAACTAGAGAATAGGCGCTGTGATATCACACACGTTACCAGACTGAAAAGAAAAAGCAATCGCGCATGCATCAAGGTCGTTTACACTCCCTGAGCGAAATTAGTCAGATCGAGAACGAGGCCGCGGCAATAATTTTCGCAGCGTGGAAGTTTCATAAAATGTTGTACGGACGACATTTCTCTTTGTTAACGGATCACAAACCGTTGTTAGCGGTGTTCAGCTCAAAGAAAGGAGTCCCGGTTTACACGGCCAATCGTTTGCAAAGATGGGCAAAAATGATTCTTGCCTACGACTTCACGATACAGTACCATCCCACAACTAGCTTTGGTCAAGCTGATGTTTTATCCAGACTCGTCGGATTACAGGCACCAAACGACGAAGACACAATAATTGCAGCGATCAACATTGAATCCGATGTACACCGCATCCTCAGCGATGCTGTTCGAGCAATTCCAGTGACTACGTATGCAGTAGCTCATCAACAATAAGTTTTTGCATAGGTCCGATGGGCTCCGTTAAACAGGATCGTCGGTTTACAGGAAACACAAACTCCTCTTGATATTCCTGTGATTCAGTCAATCATGACGACCATGAAGTTGGCTGGAAAGTACTGTGGTTCGAGCTAGTGCTCGCTACCAGGAATTTTTTGCGGAAGTTGAGATTTATCACCAATTTTAGCATGTTCGGTTCATGTCATATTAACTTTCAACACCGTTGCGTCGTACACAAAAACAGCGTTTTATAATCCACCTGAAGACAAACGAGCATATACTGTTAGACTGTTATGCTACGTCTAACATACCCGGGGTTCATTGTCATCACGGTTTTCATGCGAAGAATATAAACGTCGGTCCTGACTGAGCACGTAAGCGGCATAATCAACGGCAGGGATGTAAACAGATTTGCTGTATTTTAACATCATTTGGCCACTGATTGACTCACGCCAAGTGAAGAGAAGGCGTGGCCAATACAACTGTTCAATACCGTCCATTTTACAACGGTTGGAATATACGGTCAGTTAGCCAAATTAATATTCTGTATTACTGGTGAGTAGTCGGAAATTTGGTTTATTTTTAAGTTGACCATCAATCACATTTGATCGCAGCGTTGGCAATCAGATAGACTTTCCAGCCAGCCTCTTTCGAAATATTCTGTAGTCTGAGATGGCTACGTTACGTAGTGTACATGCCACTTGAGCGTTTACCAAACGGGATATTACATAGTAAAACCACCAACAGCTGGGTAAAACCGTGAAAAGATCAAGAAGCGACGCGCTCAACAAACGAGGAAAGCATGACTATTCCGTTGAGTGGGTCTAGTGGGTGCCGCGTATTCGGCTGTAGAACTAGGGATCACCGAATTCGCTGATTAGAAACGTTGTCCCAGATGGCAAAAAGCTGAAGTCGGTGGCATGTCATACCATTCCCGTCTAGACGTTTCATCCACTTTGACCTTTTTGGTAATTTTGCTTCTGATTCACTGTTAAAGTGAGTGGGGGCTCGAACCACGGCAACTTTTAGCTAGGCCAACGGCAGTTATGGATGAAGTCAAACAGCAATAGGGACAATGAGCATTGTCAGTTCAATCCCGTCGCTCTAATATGTTGGAGTTGTCTCCCCACAAACACACACACACCCGCCTGCTTGTAAAATAGCAGTACATCACATCTAAAGTGAACTACAAGTCCATGATCTCCGAAATCAAAAAGTGCACGAATTTTACGGTTTTGCCGATCAGCCTGCATTCCGCTATTTGGCTCTTCACCACTGATAGGGTTGTCTGTCGAGGTGGCGGTGAATACAGTCAACGTTAGTGGGAGGGGTGGGGCTTCGTAGGTCCACGAGGGAACAGACCAGTCTGTAAGTGCTTAGCTACGGTTTTCAACTGCATTGGCGCAAAGTGTGGATGCTGCTGAAAATGGCGTGATATGAAATGACCTACCTTGCACGTTCACCTTTCCCATTCCAAGATGGCGTAGAGAATTATTGTTGCGTCAGTACCACCGGCGGCAGTATAAATGAAAACCACAGTTAGGTACACGCACGCAAACACGACACGCTTTACGACCGAACGCCAAGATGTCCTGGCCTACTCTCACCGAAATGGAAATACCGATGCTCACTTCGCATAGGGAACACCTGTGCTTACTGTCTGTGCTTCAGCTGAAGTCAGTGGGCGTATCAACAGAACTTACAGGGAGCAGGCTACACACTGACAAGTGATGAGGACTAGGGATGGTCTTGAGGGGCGAAATGTACAAGTACATTGTGCTTATGCATACAAATTGACGTGTTACTGGTATACATGCACTCAACGCCTTAAAATAGGGGTATGGACCCATTGATTGCGCAGACTTAGAGGAAATTACTAACGGCGATTAACTGAGTCACTCGATTGCCATTTCCTATGGTCGTGTCTGACATTCAGCTTTGTTTGTGAATGATATACCACGACTCGAACGCGCGGAAACTAAACAACTATCCCTAACGTCAGAATGACCAGGAGCTGAAATCGACAGCTGGAAACACTTAGGTGTACTGTGAAGGAAGCGTCAACACAGACTATAGATTCACTACTCCAGAGGATGTGGATAAACGTCAGCCGTGCAAGTGTTGGCGTTCGCAGTTGTATATTTTCACACCCTGTAATGAATGTACAGCAACAGAAAAATTCCCAGATTAGGCGGTCACAACAGTTTTCTAATGGCATGCTGAAAGCCACATAAACAGCGTTTCTAGTGAGAACAGTCAATAGTGAGTTATCGAGAAGGGAATAAGTGTCCACGATATCGTTTAATTTTGGTGCAGCAAAACGTTCATTTATCATCCGTCGTTAAACATGAAAATTATCATGGGACAATATATCAGTGGTTCCGCTGGTGTTTAACCACCACAGAAGCAAAATAAAGAGGAAGCTCGGGAAAAGGAATGTGAAGAAATGGAATGGGTGTGATCATCAAAAACAATAGTGGTAATTTCTAAGGTGAACACTACCCAAATTTGATCGCAGCTCCTGGATTCAGATACACCCTTCGGCTAACTCACTTCGAAGGGAGGTACTAGACTCGCGGTTCGTCCTCATTACCACTCACCAGCAGTGTATATTCTTGTCCAGACCGGAATTCGCATTCTGATCCTTCTGCTTACGAGACTAGCGTGTCAATCATGTATATAATCAAACATACAACTAAAAGCGGACCACAACTGGCAGACAAATAATCGAGCTTTAAATAAGAAACAGTCATCAGCAAGACAGTCAACTTAGTGCTTGCACTGCACGACCAAACAACGACAGTCATTATGCCACTGATTCCGATTCGCCACAAATTTTTCCAAAGTCTCAATGTAATGACTCAGTGGGTCACCAGAGCCTTATCTCGGGAGACGAATCCGACCTACAGAGGCCATCTCTTCGACGAATTGTAACGAGAAGGCGTCCAATAAAGCACAATCTTTATTGTCCAAATCGCCAGTCACATGCAACACGCGCTCTCTCGTTTATGAGTCATACTTCCAATCCACAACACCCCCGTTCACACGTCGTGTGCACTTCTAACCGGTTTACGTGTGTGATCGATGCCTTCTATCGGGGGGTTTTCCGCTTGCCATTCCTCGTCTGTTTGTCCGATTTCGTTGCGCGATGGCTCGTCCGGCTGCTCGTGCTGTCCGCCATCCACCCAATGTTGGCCTTGACCGTATTCCAACATCGTGTCGAGATGTTCCTCTAAATGTTGGAAAAACCACGCCTCCGATCTGGCCGTCTGTCGTATTTCGCCTGCCCTGCCTCGCCCGTTGGTCCGATCCAGTCGAGCGATGACTCATCCGGTCGCGCACGGTGTCCTTGATCCGATCGCGACAGGCTTTTGAACACACCTCCCCGCGTTGAGGTATTCGGCCGAGCGTTCGAAAACTCGCACCTCCGACCTGACAATCCACCACAGAATGACCTCATTCAACGCCAAGCTATTACCTGTCCACTTCGCAACTTAAGCCAGTTGGCCCACAGCATTGACGGTGCCGTGTGGTAGATGGCTAGCTCGCATTCTTAGTGCAAAGCCTAACCACGTAAGTCTGTGCAAACTTGAGGACTAAAAAGGATTAGTTTAACAATTACTGCCAAATATCCGCACCTTGATCTCACAGTTGCATAACCGCTGAGTGCAATTTAAGAAAGACAAGACAAGACTGTTCACGTCGGCTATCATCCACAGCAAAGTGCTACAGACGTAAAGTAGCACAACCCTCACGGCAGCCATACATGTGACCCTTAAGCTTCCGAGAGACGCCACTTTGTCGCTAGAGTTCCCCTGGAATGGTGAATACAGCGTTCTTCCTGGAAATATTTGCCCCTAGTTCATCCCGTATAGCAGATTATTCGTGACGAATGGGCGAACCAAATCTGACTTACTAATTACGTAGTTTTGACATTTTTATCGAGCAGTATATGACGGAAAATCACGCTTCTGACATGGGGAGGCACTGCACACTTCCATCAGAACTGCGAATGATGAGAAGTATGTACACAGTCACA
Organism: Paragonimus westermani; assembly: GCA_008508345.1. NCBI lineage: Eukaryota > Metazoa > Platyhelminthes > Trematoda > Plagiorchiida > Troglotrematidae > Paragonimus > Paragonimus westermani. The sequence continues at coordinate 27,616 of QNGE01006162.1, read as the reverse complement.
GCATGAAAAGGTGTATTCGTTTGCTTCCCAATGCCTTATTGTTCAAATCTAACCGTATAAAACAAGATCACACTAGGAGACGACGGAAGTGAACGAATAGGAGCGGTTGCAGTGTGTATCCCGATTTGATTGAGCATAACCAAGCCGAAAATGGTAAGCCAAGCAGATACTGCTGGGGAAGCAAATGCACAGGATGGGCCTCTCACAACAAGAAGACGTTGCAAAGATTAACAGCAAGGTCAAGGGAACCACAGGAATGCATTGAACACGCTTTATAAATCCATGCTTGATTTTAGGTAACTAACACAATTCGTTCCTGTGATAAATTTGAATGAGACAAGACAATAAGTAGAATTCGAAGAACTGACACGTTCAATTCATTCTAGTTCACAATGCATTCACAGCGGCTATGAATCTAACCAGAAAACACGGGCTCAGGCCACTGATGACCGCAACAGTGACGTAGAGTATCTTAGAATAAAAATTCACCGAGGAGAAACATTGATTGAGAAAAGGTTAAACAGAAGAAACAGGAGTGATATGAATGCACAAAGGTCACTGACTGGAGCACATTGTCATATCCGATAGCGATTCCGGTCAGCCATTTGGGTGATTATGAAGACCCTAAGGTCGCAAGCCACACGTGCTCCTTTTGCTTAAAGGATGTCAGTTCCTTTATACTTCGCGGCCACGTAGTTACTTGAGGGCCACGCGGTCTTAACCGACCGGTGGCTGTCACGGCAATACAAGGCCCGATGCAGAAAACGCTCACGTGGCATGCGAAGTACGTGACCCAACCATCACATATTGTATAACCTAGAGATGACCAACTAAACGCGTATTCCGAGCGTTCCGAAACATGCACTGACGGATGGCCGTGTTGTTTACGTAATCGGCCCGCTTGATGCGAGCTGACTGATGTAGAAAACAGCGATCAAACAGAGCAAGTCTGCTCATATGTCCGTCACGGACAGATCATGTTTCTGAAACACGAAGCAGAACAGGATGCACACAAATATTAAATACCCTTCCTTTCGACTATAACCGGACGTCATTTTGATGGATGATTCTGGTTGGCAACGGCAACTCGTGTCCTTTTTGATCTCTCACTAACAATACAAGTTAGTTCAGTCCAAGTAGGTGAAATTGTCTACATGAATAAGTGGATCGTCGGTAATGAAGAATGTGAGTGCTAACGCCTAGTATGTAAGCTGTACTGTGTATTCTGAAGCTGCAAAGCGCCTTCTGTGCAAACCAGCTCGGTCATTCACGTTGTTTAGCATAGTCTGTATGTATGCAGTAGGTGGTGTGAGCCAGACAGTAGAGCCCGAATACTCAATATCGGAAAAATTATTACCAAGAAAAAACTCAACGCCAAGTCCAACGGATTCTTCTAAAATGTCGCCTGCAGAGAAAATTGATCAGAAGGAGGAAATCGGACACCTCTGGCGAACACCACTAAAAATGATTAACACTAGAGAGAGGTGTTTAGAAACTCACATCCCGTTTGCAAAGTGAGCTTGAATTGGTCTTGAAAGATTTGAGTACTTCATTAGAACAACTTTGTGAAGGAGGCAGTACTAAGGGATGTTACGAGCGGCCAAATCAATGATGACCTGTAGAACTGAAAAAGGGACGACCGTCGGCTGCCTGTAAGAATACTTAAATTTCAAGACCTGTACACCATCGATCGGATCCGGATCCTCTCTGTTCTTCCCATATTCGGTATTCTTTGAGGTTACTAGGCTAACGTAAAATAAGGCCGGTGAGTAACTCTAAGGCAAAGGAAATTAGGTTGGTGCATTTTTGGTTTTTGCACTGATACGGGCACTCATTTTGGAAACGGGGATTACTGCTGGTATTAATCACAGAATAACTCTCGAGTCTCTCAAACAGTCTGAAAGAGTACTGCCAATTCTAATATCAACCTATCTTTATCATAGTTTAGAAGATAGGAGAGATCTGGTCCATGAGCCTCGCCAAGCTTTAATAACAGGGCTCCGAAGCAATTTCGATCGCAATTCATAGAGTACGAAAACAGTTACCCCACTCCTCCAGTGTACAGCAGCATGTCTGGTAAGGGTTATTTTCAACCATACCTAGGTGCCTTGGAAGGGGACACTTGTACTGTTCAATACCATACACTTTGGTCGCCGCTCTGTTGACACAGGTATTGTGATCCATTGCGTACTTTTCACGGGATCCCACGTGTAAGACAGATGAACTTTAGATCATGTACTGGTGAGTGAAGGTTTCAGCCAGCGTGTTGTGGTTTGTTATTGTTGCAATGTAATCAATCCAAATTGAAAAATCCGATCAGCGTCTGGTGACCCAGATGACCAGGTTACGTTTCCAGCTCCTTTAAAACCAGTCTACTCTCCCGCAGATGTCAGGTGTCGCGTTGTCTCTGCGCACGTTCTAGTCACGTGAAAGGAATGTTTGCAAAATATTCTCAAACTTAAATATTTATCACTTTTCTGAGATTTCGATTCGTACGCTTACACAGATCTACTGCTGCTTTGAAAAACAGGCAGCGTCAAAGATGACCTGAATTGACCATTATTTCTTCGATACATTCGATGGCGATCGTCTCGGGTCTCATCAACCCAGTCCACTGCTGTGCAGCTTAATTATAAGGTCGCGTAAGCCAAGACAACCATTGTTGTCTACGCTTCTCCGTTGGTATTGGAAAACACCACCAGCGTCCGATGCGTACTCCGTTAACACGAATTCTTCAGATCGCAAGCCAGAACAACCTAGGACGGGATAAAAGCTGTTGTAAACAGTAACGTTCCAATTGACCGCCATATATGTCGACAATGTTGTTTTGCAGAGCCATTCTAAGTTGCGTTTCTTCATTTACGCCTCATGTCACCTGTAATAACCGTCTCATTTTCTTGGCCATCCAATGTTTCTTCTACACAAGAAATGCTCACATAAACATCGCTCAAATAACATACAGTAGGTAGCAAGCAGAAATCGGTGTGTTGACCTACAGTTTAAAACAAAACCAACAATACTCCTATACTTTCAGACGTTCTATTAATATCTACAAGGGTGATTTCCAGACAATCTGCTTCACACGAAACACCGTAGCCCAGTGGTATCCAACTTGCAACGAAACGATCACGTACGTGTGATAGAAACAAACCCGCAACAGATAATTTTAGCCGGGAGTCATGACCCGGATGACCAAACATGCTGTAGGCGGTTACCGTGGGAAATTATTCCGAGATAACCTTTTTTGCAACAAAGTGGTCAATTTTATATTCAATTCACACCCGCTTTTACGGTTCCTTCGTAGCTGAAAATCGGCTACATTGAACAATTTGTTCTACGCCTACATACACATTTGAAAAATCGGACTGAAAACACTAAAAATCAACCAGAACAGAGCAAAATTTCCAGCAGACTAACGATTAACCAGCACACCATGCCAGACAAAAATATAAACACTGACGCAGTGCATAACAATGCTCATCACTAATTAGAACAAGATAGCAGGTGTACATGAATACAAGTTGGCACTCGAATGCACCCAGCTAACAAGAGCCGATGCGTTTGTAAAATAGAAAGTCGAACAATCCACGAAGGAAAATTTCGAAGAGACTCACAAGAACATTACCTCTACCTCCGTTTCCATAAGCTTACGCTCTGCTTCTTCTTTGGTCAAAGAGGAAGATATTCTTTTCAGTTCTAAGTCACAATCTTTCAAGTTAAACGCAATAATTACCTAAGTTTAACGACCTCAAATGCTGTTGTTTACCGGACAATTCATGACTAAGGGTTGTGATTTCACTGTCCAATAGCTTCAACTCATCTTCATCAAACACTGGGAGTTTGGACTAAAAACATGATGAAACAGTGGAGCCAAAAAGGTCCTTACTTGGTCATACACGTAAACCTTCTGTTTACCATAAACCTTTTCCTTCAAATACTCCTCCTCGACCAGCTCATCAATTGCTTTGGCAAGCGCCTATAGAAAACAGTATAAATAGGAACTTCATCGTATACTGGACACGAACCGTTTTACCATGATTCCGCAATGCATTCGCAACATCCATAAGGCTGAAGGGCCTGTTCTCTTTCTCAAAATAACGTGCCACTTCACCTGTGAACCGACAGATTATGACACGCTTGTCTAAGAAAAACGTGTACTTTTGCATTGAGACGGAGCAGACATTGAAAAGATTAGTCAACTCGCTCAACATACACATACACTTTCAATAGGAAATAAGGTTACGACAATTGGAAGGGAGGTAACAAACCGTTATATTCCAGTTTCACCGGATGTGAACTTCGTTGAATCAGACAACTGAAAGTAAAGCAGAGGGAAACTATTACAAACAAAACGTCAACAAGACTACAAACACTGAGCAAAATACGAAAAGCACACTCATCGCACTACTAGGAAGAAATTTCATAAACATGCGTCCACATATGATCAACACATTTCACTAATCGAATGGACGAAAACATAAGCACAGCGGCGTTTAGGGAACTAGTACCAACTACCTCACATCACTTGGTCATAATGCGACGTAAAAGTTAACGCCACAAAGAGTCATTTCTAAATTACAACACAAACATAAGGGCTGATTATTATCCGTCTAAAGGAATTCAGCATTACCAGTCACGCTCTCGACGTCGGTTAAAGCGGCGGCCATGCTGGTTCGTCTATAGGTACATTTGGTTCGTGTACCAACTCACCCCGCTCTTTCCTGATAACTTGGGCTGCAGAGGTTGAGAGGGAGTGAATACCGACGATCTGTTTTGTCATTTACACTCTGTAGTTCTGGTAAGAAGAAGAGAAGAGTAGTGGTTTTTGCAGATAAGGCCAAAGAATACAACTTGGTCCCCATCGAACCCTGACTACAAGGTCACTTACGATATTTTGAAAAGTGGCAGAAATAAGTAACATTGGTTCCAGATCTGAGCAGACACTGTGTATCCAGGTGTGGAATTCAAGTCAAATGCATACCTGTGAGTAAGGTAGATGAATGATGCATCCTCAAAGTAACGAGAACAGAACGGAGAACAACAGTGACATGTATGGGGACTACTCACAGAGGGTACCGACAGGACAAATTTTCCCAGAGCTCTGAATCAGAATAGAAACAGACGTGCAAGCCCTGCGTGTGCTAGCACACAGAAGCATATATGCATGCTCCTAATGGAGTAATATATACTCACAGACACCCTCAAACGGGCACTCGGACAGATAATGGGCTGCACACATGCTGTAAAGATATGCTTTCAGGTTTGTGACGNTGTGAACCGACAGATTATGACACGCTTGTCTAAGAAAAACGTGTACTTTTGCATTGAGACGGAGCAGACATTGAAAAGATTAGTCAACTCGCTCAACATACACATACACTTTCAATAGGAAATAAGGTTACGACAATTGGAAGGGAGGTAACAAACCGTTATATTCCAGTTTCACCGGATGTGAACTTCGTTGAATCAGACAACTGAAAGTAAAGCAGAGGGAAACCATTACAAACAAAACGTCAACAAGACTGCAAACACTGAGCAAAATACGAAAAGCACACTCATCGCACTACTAGGAAGAAATTTCATAAACATACGTCCACATATGATCAACACATTTCACTAATCGAATGGACGAAAACATAAGCACAGCGGCGTTTAGGGAACTAGTACCAACTACCTCACATCACTTGGTCATAATGCGACGTAAAAGTTAACGCCACAAAGAGTCATTTCTAAATTACAACACAAACATAAGGGCTGATGATTATCCGTCTAAAGGAATTCAGCATTACCAGTCACGCTCTCGACGTCGGTTAAAGCGGCGGCCATGCTGGTTCGTCTATAGGTACATTTGGTTCGTGTACCAACTCACCCCGCTCTTTCCTGATAACCTGGGCTGCAGAGGTTGAGAGGGAGTGAATACCGACGACCTGTTTTGTCATTTACACTCTGTAGTTCTGGTAAGAAGAAGAGAAGAGTAGTGGTTATTGCAGATAAGGCCAAAGAATACCACTTGGTCCCCATCGAACCCTGACTACAAGGTCACTTACAATATTTTGAAAAGTGGCAGAAATAAGTAACATCGGTTCCAGATCTGAGCAGACACTGTGTATCCAGGTGTGGAATTCAAGTCAAATGCATACCTGTGAGTAAGGTAGATGAATGATGCATCCTCAAATTAGCGAGAACAGAATGGAGAACAACAGTGACATGTATGGGGACTACTCACAGAGGGTACCGACAGGACAAATTTTCCCAGAGCTCTGAATCAGAATAGAAACAGACGTGCAAGCCCTGCGTGTGCTAGCACACAGAAGCATATATGCATGCTCCTAATGGAGTAATATATACTCACAGACACCCTCCAGCGGGCACTCGGACAGATAATGGGCTGCACACATGCTGTAAAGATATGCTTTCAGGTTTGTGACGATTACCCCATGCTGGGGAATAAGTGTTCTGATTCACGGTACAGGATTCATTTGGACGAACTGGCCGTTGGCTCGGTCAAAAGACTCAGGTGGCCTGTTCCATAGACTAATGATCAGGTTAGCGCAGAAATCCGCTCTGACTAATGTATACGCTGGCAGTTTAACCGGCATCAAAAAGTGGTCCTCCAAGTAAGGTATTTCCTTGAGTTGGAAAAACGTTCTCCGCACGACCTCGGCAAATTCATGGCGAACTGCAAAGTTCTATTAAATTTCCATGAAACCGCCTAAGTTCCACAGAGAACAGCTTCAACTTTTTCAACCTAATAACGAAGTTCACACTACCACTAACCATCTTTGTGGACAGCCGATAGACGTTCGTCGGGCAAGAAGTCTTCCTTAAAGAGATTTGTGTCCGGATGCCATAAACCAGATATAGTCCTATGAATGTTGTATGCGATCGTATAAAGAAGTAAGGCACCCGAAAGATGGAGTTGAGAAAAAACGCTCGGGCAGAAAAGCATCATCATCTAGTGGGCGAAACAGGCCTGACAAATTGCAACCTGGAATATATTGGTGTGGAACGCAGTTTCCGTAAGTCAGCTGGCCTCTAATGAAACCCTGATCGAAAAGTATGGCGAAAGCCAGAAACTCAACTCTTGGAAACCCGTTGAAACCTAACCAGGCAGTAAGTGTGTGGCATAATGATAAGTCTCATCATCATCACAGACAGCAATACATAAGTGGTTCACGCTAATGCTTAACTACCACACAACCATGAAGAAAAAGCAAACCCCATGTAGGAAGAAATAAGGAAGGAAGAAGGGGACGGGAAGGGACCTGACTACTGAAAATAACTACGTCCATATTCAAACATTCAAGAGCAACGTGTCTACACCTTGCAAACAAGTAACCGAGCTGCAAGTGAGAGTAAGGCGTCATCAGCAAGACAACTTCCTTACGGCTTTCACTGCCCCGCGTCATTAAATGCATTCCTTTCATAGACAACTCGGCCAAACAACAACATTCACGCCACTGAGCTCGATTAGCCGCCATCTCACCTAGAGTCTCTAGCCACGGACTTTGTGAGTCGCGAGAGCCCCAGCCCAGGAGACGAACTCGATCTACAGTGGCTAACCCCTTGGTGAACGACTTCATTTCCCTACGCCAGGTCATTATCTGTCCACCTCGCACCTTACACCAGTCGGTCGCAGAGTCAGAGGAGAGTGTTCGGTATGGAAGACGACTAATGATAAGTCTGCGGTGTGACGTAGAGTAAGACAACAGAGAATTGGGCAATACTGCCTGAAACCAGAAGCGGAAGAGTCTATGTCAATACAACCTTTAATTACACTCTCAGTAACAGAACGTCATAACATTCTATTGGCCAACTATGGCCAAGGTGATTGCAAAAATACAACTTCACAACCTTTAATTAAACCACTGTCCCACAGACACCAAAACATTTGATAAGCAATGACAAGGGGGTCACTGTGCTGATGTAACTGTTTGCATTTGTCATGTACGTCTACGTCCAATTTTTCGTAACTCTTACACTATCGTTATAAGACGAACGAAACACAGACGATTCTTTAATCTCCTGTAATCCTGACAATATTGGTGACCAGTTTGAACTTTTCAGTAGTCTCTGATTGCATACCCGCTCCATGTAGTTGCACAGGACGAAAGTTTTCAGTGAAAACTGAGCGTCCGGAATTCCTGTATTGGAATGTCGTAGAAGTACACCCACAGCTACGAATGTCTCATCTGAGGAGGGGAGTTGGGGAACACTAGTTACCCGCTTTTCACATTCCCTGGTTGCCAAAATAGGTTGTATGAGCGAGAGAAAGAATCCGCAGAATCCGTCAACAGTTACTCCGGACACACCATCATTTTCAGCTCCGAGTTGTACCACTCGTATAGGTGTATGCACACCGTAACATTATACCACATGGGTACATCCAGACTTGCTTGTGCACAGTCTGGCGTTAGATATACTTTGTGGACTACATTACAGAAGGAGACAAGAAAGTGCCCAGTATTCAACCAGAAATGTAATCTGAAATATTTCGTCTACAACTCTGCAGCCGTCTGGTACTTACTTAAGGTCTGTCCCGTCAATTATTAAATTAGACCACTGGAAATTTGAACAGACGAAGCCCACACATTGGTCACACGCACTTATGCCATCAGAGCCTGCCGTACTCTTGGCCGCCGTATTAGGAAAGGTTCGGAAAGATCCACTGTCATACACTATCCGGGTGCGGTTGATGAAAAATCACGGTCACTACCGCCTGATTCTGATTGGAGACTGTTCGACGCGTTCTTTACCTAGTGATTAAAGAAATTTACCGCAGTTTAAACCAGCCTTACCTTTTTTCCTCATCCGAAGTGACTGCACTTTAGTGCACCTGTTCAAAACATGTCCGTGGACGTTGAAATCGCCTGTGCCTTTGAGAATTCTAAAGATATCCATCAGATGCCTTTCAATCCCTTTTCTTCCCGTAGAGCACTTTAAGATAGGTCTTGTATGTTAAAAACCATTATCACTTTATCACAGTTGCTGAATTATCTAAATTAAGTGGATATCTCTGTGTAAATACGATGTCCATGCCTACATGCAATAATACAAATGCATCCTGCAGTGACACGAAAACGTCCGGTCTTTCGTTCCACAGTACTTCCTTCATTTTAAATTGCCCAATGAGGGCTCTGCGTGTGGTCACCAAGCGCTGAGTTGAGGGTTGGAAATCGATTGTGACTAACATTCTCAGGTTTAGGGCTTCTAAGCAACTAATACTGATCAGCCATGAGGACCATGAACTTCTCAAAGTTACATGTCACCTAGTTTGATTTGGCATTAAGGAGCGTTCAGAAGATCCTGTTTAAGAGACTTTTCTATTGCCGACTTGTGAATTTGGTTAGTTGATTTCGCAATCGTAACGTCATCCGTAAAAATAAAGCACGAGTTAACAAGATCGTCTACGGAGAATACGAAGAGAGGACCCGAGAGAGCTCTGCTACGCAAAACCTCTATTCAGCCAACCACAGCTGGAGATAACGAATCACTTTAAACCGTGTGTGGTATAACGATAATTTACCGAAAAGAACACCTTAACGATGTTAAGATGGTGAACCGTAACTATAATACTCTCGTCCTCTGAACCTTACGTGCAAAAGATTGAATAGGCACGATCCTCCCTTCCGGAAACAGTATTATGAAATTACTGATGAGTAGTATTATGAAAAACAAAGATGTTCTGTGACTAGGTAGGAAACTAACTTCGTTAGACCTTTCGAGTCATTTTTCAACAATGGTCCGTAATGTACCCCCTTATTAAGACAGTCCCTCCAACGCATACTCTGCTTTATCAGTGCTTTACTCAGCGCCGATCCCCACCAAAGCGGACGACTAAGAAGTTCTCTTGGTACCAAGAGAGCAAACAGGTCCATGAGCTCGTCGAGCCCTCCGACGGATTTCTACCTAGCTTAAAGTGAAGGGCTTGACTCTTCTAGGACCCCAGTTATGATGGCAAAAAACAGAGGCGTATCCATTCGACCAAAGCGGCGGATAACATTTTGCCGAGAGAACCTTCATCTTGAAGTATAAAAACTCAGAACACAATCATCGACTTTACCAAGGGGAATCCCACTTTGCAGGTGAAGTATGTTCTCTCCCCATTTGGTGAAGACTAGGCACAAATAGTGTCAGTATCGGGATTGGGAAGGGTCATAAGCAGATCAAGCAACACTAGTTTCACTTTAAATAATATTTCCCATAGAGGGTGTAGTAGGGAAACAGGGACTGAAACAGAGTAAACATAAGGTGTACAGCCAAATCCCTCGCGATCTCCAACGTAGATTTCGAAAAGACGTTTGTTCATTCGCTAATGTTTCATTTTGCTCGACACCTAGTTACACAATCACTCTCCTAACGCCAATGGCAGCGTTGCCTTTTTAAGCATCATGCTAACCAAAACAGCCATATCTGCAAATTGGAAGGTGTTTACGACGGGTTGGTATCCAGAAGGCAAATAATTTTACAGACAAAAACAAAACTGCTACACACTAATTAAGTCGCACATGAACGCAGTAATACTGTTGTCATATCCCATCAGTGGATTTCATTTGAACATAAATTCATGGTTTTGCTACGCAGAGGCAAGCAACTGCCGGGAACGTTTAAGGTTACAATAAGCACTAGTAATGTCGGCTGAAAGGTAGGCAGAACTGAACCCAAAAAAAGGTATCAATGTACTCCAGATGCTTACCCGTGATTATAACCGCAAAAAAGCAAAATGAAAATTTCACGAAAGTTTAAGTGAAAAATAAACGTCCGGGACGACAGTACATATGAAATATCAATGAAGATATGCGAGCGACAGCAAATGCTGCCCAGAGCCGAACGGAACAGGTCTACATATAATGTGTGAAAAACATTAGTCAACGTTGGTCGGATTACCACAACATAGCTAGATGAACCTGCAAAAATTTTAGCCATTTTAAAATGTAAGCTTTTGGAGTGTTTTAGCAACGGTAGATATCAGTTGCTACACGAGATACATGAATACGACGGAACAGACGCCAACAGAACTAACAAATGCATAAGAAAATAAGCAATAATTGGATAACAAGTCTCGGGTGACAATGATAAATCCAACCAAGCTTGTGTATCCTAGATCTGCTACGAAAATTGAGGAACACATTGCAAATGGCATATCTCAGTTAACACGTGAGGTAAACCAAATTCATCAAAAGGAAGCAGAGAACAACAGACAACACACAGAACGGAGAATACTTCATCTGCCATATACCCACATTGAGTACAATACCATATAGCCTGCAGAAAAACAAGTCCACGTATGTACGTGCAGTTTTTGGGAAAGTGAGGCATAAAACCTCGGATTGTGTATCCAGTATAGAAGTCTGATAGTATAGAAGTCTGATCAGTCAAAGCACAGATAAGTTGGCGTGTGATAACACTTAGAAATACTAGGGAACGGATACAAATGAATACGAACAAATAAAGCGCAAATTTTGTTACGAACCCCTTGAGAGAGGAAGACGAGAGCGGGCACAAAGACCACGAGCAATATCCCGGTGACGAGTACCATTGTTGACCAATGGCGTTGGACAGCGTTGACGTTAAACTGCTGGTACAGCAGCAGATAAAGCTCATGGAGATGTTTGCCCAACGATTGTCCAACAGGACCTGAGCCAACCCGCACAACCTGACGGTGAGCAATCTGCTGACAGTTTGGTAACTGATATCTTTTAGTCCGCTTACGACCCGAATGTAAAAGTGACAGTCGATTCTCGCTTCTGCCTGCACGAAGGCTTGTTCCGTACAGAATATGTTAGTCAAGATGATTCGTGGAGGGTCAGGCTTCTCCTCTGCAAATTTGGTCATGCGAAGCGCGAGCGGTATGCTCTCATCTTACCCAAGAACCCACGTGACATCAGCTTTAACGAGACGATCAATATCCTGTCTCAAATATTCGATGACTAGTCGTCCCCATTCAAATTGCAGTACCACTGCCTGAAAGTGACAAAAGTGAAACTCTAATAGTCTTACCACCTGTGTTGGCAACGTAGATCGTGAATGCATGCGGCTCAAGCTGTCCTCTTTCAAGGAGGATCAGTTCAAGTGTCTCATCTGTGTCTGTGGACCCGAATCTTCAAGTGATACACGGCTTCCAACGAGACCAGTTAGTTACCCTTCAGGACCCCAGCACTGAAGGCCATCGATTGCTGATTGTCATCGATCGCATGACTCTGCCTTGGTCCAAAATCCAGCTCAGTCTACATCTATCAACACATTCGTATGCTCAAGACAACGGCAACAACCCTCCTCCACGAGCCGCCCAGTGAAATCTTCGCTCAGGAGGTCAGCGCCATGTTGGCATCGCAGCGTATGGCATTACACGCGTTACTGCCTCTTCAAGCAACACTATTGTCAGCGATTAGAAAAGGTGGGTCACGAGGAAGGCTATTGCCAATCAAGTATGAGGGGCAGTCAGCCGACGTCCAATAAGCGGCTGCGCCCACCTCGGTCCAAAACAAGTGCCTCCTTCAAAATCGATGTCGCTCCACGCGGGAGGTTCGTTTTCAGATTGATCAATAGGCACCCAGCTTGTCTTCAGCTCCACACTGCGTTCGATCACCTCCGAACGACCATAGTAACCAATCGGCCGTTCTCCGGTCAAGCCGACATTCCATTCCGTAACCAGTGCCCACAGTGATAGAATACAATTAATTGGGTAACTGTATTGTCGTGTCAGCTTCAACGGCAAGGGCATCGATGGGATCTATTATCTTCACGATTCAACACACAGTCTGCTTGGTCTCGACCCACTGAAACAACTCGGCCTGATAGAACTACCATCGAAAATGTCATAGACAGCAATACACTAGTCATTTACACCGGTGATTAACTGCCACACAACCACGAAAAAGCAAACAAATCATACACAAGAACGGAAGTGAAAAAAGAGGGGAGGGAACTAACTGCTGAGAAAATAGCCAAGTCTATATCCAAACATTCAACATCAAGGTGCCTACACCTGGCTGCGGGTAGAAGTAAGGCGTCATCAGCAACACAGCTTTCTTACGGCTTTCACTGCCACGCATAATTAAATGCACTCACTTCACAGACAGCTCGAACAAACAACAACATTCACGCCACTGAGCTCAACTAGCCACCATCTCACCTAGTCTCCAACCACCGAATCCGTGAGTCGCCAGTTACCCAGTTCGGGAGAAGAACCCGATCTAGTGGTCAACTACTACCTCATTAATACATGACCCAACCATCTAAATATGTGTAAATGTAAGGAGTGAACAAAAGAACTCGTTTGACAATCAGTGCCGAATACCCGCCTCCTAACCTTTTCGTTGCTTACTAGCTGATGCCACTCGGTACGAGTGATTGAACGCAGACATCGGTGGTCAAATACCTGAATAAGGTTTACGTTATCTACCCTGGGCGGCCAAGTTACACTACCGTAAAACAACGCAACCCACACTGTTGTCTGGTACACGCGACCCTTAAGCTTCGCAGAGATACTTCTGTCGCCAGAAGCGCCCCTAGATTGACAAACAGCACTCTAGCCTATTTCATTCCCTACACCTTCGCCGCCGCTGATGCAGCTTCCCAGGTATACAAACCGGTCAACAACCTCCATGACTACATTACCTAACATCAAATCTACGTGATCACAGCAATCCTGCACAAGCACTTTACATTTTGAGGCTACAAAGCGCATTCCGAAGTATTTAGCAGGACGCGAAATAGCGTCTAGCATTGTTTGTGCTGGTTGAAAGTTTTCAAATAGCACCTCCTAGCCGTCAGCATAATCAAGATCAGTCAGTTTTTCACCAGGTAAGAGGTCCACGCCGACAGCTTGTGAATGCCGCGGACAATCCCTCATTGTTTCGTCTATGACTACGCCGCTCCTGGTGCCGAAATTGTCAGACAGTTCACCGTAAACCTTAACCTGAGCTGAAGTGTGAAAATAAAACACCGGTAGCATGTTCACAAACTTGGTCGGTACACCCCTTTGTTTAAGCGACTCTTAAAGTGTAGATCAATCCACAGAATCGAACGCACCCTTATGGTCGAGAAATACAACTGTTGGCCCGTAGTGTACGTGACGCTGCTCCAGAAGTTGACGAAGAGTAAAAATGTGGTCTACACATTCCCGCCCAGGGCGGAACCCTGCCTGTTCTTTCCTTTATGTTTACCTCCCAAGCTGCAGTCGACGAAGTATAGTGGGTGCCAGAACCCTAGTAACTACTGAGGTCAAACTAATTCCCCTGAGCTGCTGAAATACATACACAAAACTTGCGACGCAAGCTCCCATAATTGTGTCAGACTTTTAGAAATTGCGTGGTTCAAATAGCTGAATCCTGAATGCATGAAGCCACGGTTGACAATGGAATTAGGATTCCTGAAATGCAAGTCCTGTGGACAGATGTCGAAGAGAACGCTGGCGAAAATAGTGTGCTGCATTATTCGTCAGCTTAATGCTTGTAGCTACATTACAAGGTCCTCTGTAGGTACCCGAAGCATTATGGGTTACGGTTCGGCTAGCAGACAGGCCAGCACCCTTAGTGGCCGTTATCTACAGTCAAGCAAACCGTTCTAACGACGAAAATGTATGTATATCAGAAGCTCTTATTAACACAGATTGGTGTATTTCCATGTGTTATCAATGGGAGATTTTACCCACCCAGATGTTTCATTTACCACCATGGCCAGCAGTTCAAGGCACGGAACTTCATCTGCCTTTTCCTCTGATATAATCCTCCAACTTGACCAGTATGAGCACGCGAAGCAGTCGATGTGGTGTCAGTACGGTTGTCTGCCATCCCAACCAGGCTGAATTCTGAGGAATGAGCCATTCATAGTCACTCGTCTAACTGCTTCTGTACCCTTTTGAACTGGACGACCATGACGTCGTTTGATTACAGTCCATTCATACAGCGGATGCATATCAACCCGAAAGCGTCACTGGGTGGGATTTCCACAGGACAAACTTTTTGTTTATGAAAGTATTCTTGAACTCCGCTTCGTGACCACAAAAAATGCACCCCCAATAGAGGTTGAAATAAAAAATGCGTAAGCACTTCACGTTCTTCACCGAAACCCAGGAGGCCAAAATCACGAGTACGCAGCAGAACTGTTGAAATTCTTAAAATGATGCGAGTTGCATGGGACAGAGACCTGCTGACCGAGAGTCCTCATGGCTATGAAGTCTCCGTAGACTCCAGACATTAGTGACGGACAACGCCGGCAGGATACTGAGTTTCAAAGACTGCTGTCCATGAAATGGCAACCAACTAATTTTTTCACCACACCTCGTGTAACTCAAACAAAGCCAGGACTCTTGCAAATTCAAAGAGAGCTAAATTGTCGAGGTCATTGAAGTGGCAGTGCACGTGCTAGCTGACCACTGCGGCAAAGTATTCAGTTCCGCTCGACCAGGACTAATTAATGAGCCACACGCTGCTTCTCAACAGTGTACGTTGAGCAGCACCTCGACCCTTTAAGCTCTGACGATGCCAGTATGGTATGTAATCTGTTGAATTTGACAGCGGGGAAATCTTGAAGAATTTGCATACGTATTGCCATAACCGTCGACCCCACTGTTTAATGTCTCTGAGGTTGAGGAAGGTTCAAACCGAATGGTTCCTCAGTGATCCGTTCTTGGACCCCAACTGTCTGCATTATTCGTTAACAAATTACCCAACTTAGAAAGTTCCAAAATACTACTGTATATGCATGGTATCAGAATCTCCCGTGACTCTCACACCCTACCGGGTAAAGTAGCGCTACAAGGTGATTTAGATGCCTTATCCCGGTGGTTTGCTCAAAATTCCCTACCATTCAACACTAGTAAACATAAGGTCTTACGAATCAGAAATTAGGCAGACATCAGTTATTCACTGAGTGGCATCAAGTTGCAGATAGTAACGGAAGAATATGATCTAGGGACCATAATAACTAGCAGTCTCTTTCAGCTCATTAACTATGTTAAACTCGTCCCGAGGACCATGTGTGCGGCGGACCTGCTTGGCCAGCTCACTCCGGAGAGGTTTGCCACTCACGTCCTCCCCCGCTTAGAACCTGGTGTCCAGGCCTGTCCTCCTTTCTTGAGGCAGGAGGTTAGCATGGCAGCGTAGGGCCACAAAGCAGAGACAGGAATTAACTCAAAAATTCCA
The DNA here is from genome assembly GCA_008508345.1 of Paragonimus westermani. Lineage (NCBI taxonomy): Eukaryota > Metazoa > Platyhelminthes > Trematoda > Plagiorchiida > Troglotrematidae > Paragonimus > Paragonimus westermani. Next base: position 11,468 of record QNGE01006162.1, on the reverse strand, counting down.
TTCGAGCAGACTTCGTACAGTAAACTTGTTTAGGCTAGCCCGTGGGGACTTGACATGTGATCCTGCGTAATGAGTTCCACTCAAATGGGCACATGTTAACAAGAGCCCCCAGACGCGGCCATAGACTGAAGTTAAACCAGTGGCGTCCACACTTTGTACGCCGAATGAAGTGCTTTCCTGTGCGTGTTTGTCACTTGTGGAACTCCCCACTGGAAGCGGTATTGCAGCCGACCAGTACTCAGTTATTTAACGGAAGACTTGATAAGTACGTAAAGAATTACCCACGTGCATATTTTCAGGTTCCACCTGCAGCCCTTGATGAGAGCCTGATTTCATTCGACTAACAGAATGTGAACATGTTATTGGAGTAGTCAGCTGGCACAATAACAGGCTCGGCACTGGTAAACCCTGACAAATCCATCAGCTGTGGAACACTCGCTTTTGCTTTGCGAGTGGAAGACGCAAAGGGGAACAGGTTTTTCCTTCTCTCTTCCTACATAGGGTTTGCTGTTTTTTCTTCATGGTTGTGTGGCAGTTGAACATTAGTGTGAAAAACTGATGTATTGCTGTCTATGATGATGATGACAGGTTTTTGGACCGGATAAAAACCGGTTTATGAGCCGTTGACGATAGCGGAGGCGGTCTTTACAAATCAAAGCCGTACAGCGATTTCGAATGCGATCGTAAGACTCCCAATCAACCACAGACATATTAAACGTCACCCAAGTCTTCCGTTTATTACAGATGAGTATGATCATACATCATCAAGGCTGGCAAGGAAGCTTCTGAGATTGAACTGTACACGAGGGGTGCCAACATCAGTAGCTGTGTTGAGGGCATCAGACATAGCTCATCAAGGGAGCGGACATCGAGAGAGAGGACAAGTTAAGGCTTCCCCAAGACAAGAACGAGAAACAAGATCTGAGAAATTCCGTATTTATCTGCCCGAAATCTCCGTAGTGAGTGCCACTTGAGCAAGTGAGATTGGTAGTGCAGATAGAGTTAAACATGACGATAGTGTGGCCACTTAATCCTAAGGAGGTTGTTACTCCGAGGTTGACGACCCAGAAAGTTCGCATTGGTAGAGTAGTCAAGCCGAGATGGGGCTTCACAGGCTCGACAGCAGGTGTTCACAGATGTGCTTTATTAGGCTTAAGGAAGTCACTAAGTCAAAAAGTTTTGTAGCCACTGAATCCTCGGGGCCCGTTTGAGCCATCAAGAAAACGGATTTCAAGCAAGCTAACCTTCCAATAAAAATGACATGGGAATATCCTAGCTAAGTAATTGTCCCTAACTAAATGATGATTGGTGCATTCCGAAAAAGGTTAGAATAAGGGAGGATGGGATACACTAGCTAGCAGTTTTCCGGGAACCATTCTTTTCCCGACTCAGTTGCAGTTTTAGATAATTGGAGATCCATCAATGGAACCGTAAAACGACCAGCGCTATTTAAATAAACCAGAGTGAGTTTATCGCGTTCCTCTACCGACTGATTCGAATGAAAGGATATTCCCCACAGACAAAAACGTCGATGCCGTAAGCGTTCCGGAACATGAGTTCATCATCATCATCATAGCAGCCATGAGCCTGACCAAAAGGTACTGTGGCTCGGGCTGCCGCTCACCTCAACAGTGACGTGGAATATCCCAGAGGGAAAAGTTACTAAGAATGTCAACAAATACTAAAAGACTAAGCGGAAGAAGAAATGGTAAGGATACAATCACGCCATTGACTGCGACACACCGCCATCTCGGATAGCGTCTCTAACCAGCGGTTTGAATGATCACGAGGATCCCATCCAGGCAAGCGATGCTTGCCAACTTTGCTCAATGGAGCAGTCAAGGTCTTCATATTTCGTGACCACGTTGTTGCTTGACCACCACGCGGTTTTACCCAACTGTTGGTGGCCTCAGTATATAATGCCCGGTACGGTAAACGCTCAGCTG